>JANRGW010020035.1:0-43567 GCA_024733675.1 Psilopsiagon aymara | reverse complement strand
TGTAGGACCTTGCACTTGTCATGGTTAAACTTCATCAGGTTGGCATCAGCCCACCTCACAAGTGTGTCAACGTCCCTTTGGGTGCCATTCCTTCCCTCCAACGTACCCACCGAAACACTCAGCTTGGCGTCATTGGCAAACTTGCTGAGGACGTACTCAATCCCACTGTCCATGTCACCAACAAAGATGTTGAACAAGACCAGTCCCAACACCAATCCCTAAGGGCCACCACTCATAACTGGCCTCCAGATGGACATTGAGCCATTGACCACAGCTCTTTGCGTGAGGCCATGCAGGCAGTTCTTTATCCACCGTGTGGTCCACCTATGAAATTGATATCTCTCCAACTGAGAGACAAGGATGTCATGTGAGACATGGGTGATAAGAGAAAAACAGCATCATACAGGCATATATTTATTTGGTGAAAAGTTATTTGGGTGCAGGTCAACTAGAAGATATCATTGATGAGGTGCAATAATAGCAAAATATTCATAAACTCACATGTGTTTTCTCTGGTTTTAAAATAGAAAAAAAGCACTGACAGGAAATATATATAAATATATATATAGAGAGAGAGAGTTAGTCTTATAAACACAGACATGCTTTTCCTAAATTGTGGAATATTTTTCTCAAAATTTATACTTTTATTTATGATCTCAGTCCCACTGTGGATTTTGGAGAGCTCTCTTCTCTAAAGGAGAGGCCACTTTCTTTCTTTCTTTCTTTTTAAACAATGTCAGTAAATCAAAAGCGTTTTACCATGATTACACACAATCAGAAACAAAAGACACAGTGTCAGGTATTCTCAACATCCCACTCTTAAGCCTGTAGGTTTGTCTTTGCATAAAACTGCAATAAACTGGCACTGCATTTTTTTGCATGCATTTGCTTCAAAGAGGATTCTACATATGCCAAGGTGGCAAGGCCAGACAATAAACTTGCTACAACAGAGTTGAAAAACTGAGGTTTTGTTGCACACCCTTCCATAGCTTTTTTTTTTTTTTTTTTTTAAAAAAAAGAAAAAGGCAAAAAAAAAAAACCCAAAAAACCAAAACCACACAACTTTCTGAGCATAACCCATAGGCATCTTGCTGGGCCAGCATAACTTAGCAGGTAAGGGAGATGTTGCTGGGAAAACGTGCAAGAGAGATGAGTTGTAAAAGTGTAATTGGCACACACACACCGCAAAATATCCCAGAAGACTCAGAAGTCTTCTCAGTTTTGAAAACGTTTAGAACCAACCACAGTGATTTATACCCCAATTCCAGTGGATTTACTCATGAGAGCAAGTAATAGGCTCAGTAGTAATTAACAAGCCTGAATTTTCTCTGTTATTTTCACTGAATCTCATGCCTTTTAACACTGTCAAAAAGGTGTAAAAGAAAAAAACCTGAGAACAGAGTTTTATTTCGTATGTTTTCCTCAAAGGCATTTTTGTGCTATCAATCCAGCTTTGGAGAACAAATGTCGCCTACCAAGTAGAATCAACAAATGTGTAAACCCACACGTCCCCATCTCATTCATCTCATCATGTGTGCTCTGACAGTTCCCCAAAACAGCATTCATCTAAATAAGTTGTGAACTTCAAAGTTTTATCAGCAAAATTAAAGTGCTAATATGAGCATTTTTTTTTGTCTGTTTAGCTCTTTCCATTTTCTTTTGCTTTGTAATTTTCCTCCAAAACACATATACACAAACTGACAAATACGAGACTATCTGCAGTTTACTGCATGAACTCAGGTATCTTTATGTGGTCAGGAAATAAATGTTTGCAATAGTTAAACACTGTCTCTAGGAAATTACTATTATTTGCCCTCTTCTAGGTTTTAAACCAACAATCTAAGGTTTCTTATTCAAAATAGCACTCAAATTCTAGACTTTTCAAGCTTGTGATGAAGTTTCAGCAAAGTCAATGGGACAAATGTGTGCTTAAGCAATGTCTTACTTGATTTCTCAAAACCAAGCTTTGTTTAGACACTTAAATGCAAATTTAGGGCTAAAGCTGCCATATAAAATTAAATATGAAAAAATTACTTTTCACTTTGTAATTCAAAATGACTGTGCATGCAGAACACATTTGATATTGCACTGCATTTCCATTATTAGGCAAAATAAACAAGGAAGGTTTGGCATAATTCAGACAGCATTTTATAACTGTACTTGTTAAAAAAGTTTTCTGTAGATACTTGAGTTCGAACCTTATAACTTGAAATAAGTATTTTTCTACATAATCTTTTCTCTGAACTTTGTAAAACTTCACATCTTTTTTGATTTTTTGCTTCGTGTAAGTTATAAAGGTTTTTGCTATCTGTCATACAAAAATGAGTATACGCAGTTGTGAATGACAGATAGACATGATTAATGCTCAGATGTACAGCATCCATTCTAAGAGTAATCTTTGAGGCATAGTTTTTGTCTTCAAGATAATTTGGAATTTTCAAGATATTAGTTAGTTTTAAATACTCTCTCATTCTGTCTAAGCTAGGTTAATCTTAGGTTTCTCTTCTATTTCTCACAAATGTTAAATATTGATGAACATCTTCGATTCAAAATTTTTACACTTAATTTTACCTAGTAGAAATATTTAAACTAAATCTTCTGTTTCATACATAGCAATATTCAAAATCAGTACTGTAGGTGGAGTAAAATTAATTAAAGCTAAGTAACCATGGGTGGTGACCTCTAATTTCACTTCAGTCAGGATCCAAACCAACTTGTGGTATTTATGCTATTACAGCCAAGGTCTCATGACATTCTTTAATAAATAATGAATCTTGGATATTTTCCTGAGAAGAAATATGACACAGATACTTAGTTAGTTTGTTTTGACTGATACTTCCTTCCTCCTCAGAGTGGATGACCCTGAAAAGACTGGCTGAAGCAGAGATCTCATTCCATCACCTAAATATATCAGAACAGTTCTGAGAGAGGAGAGAATTTAGGATATTTGCTTCCAATAAGTTCTGAAGTTATCTTTTTTTTTATTCTTCCCTCTACTGTGTCCTTTACTATTGCCTCCCAGCCACACCTGCCCCCCCAGACCCATCACAACACCATTGCAACCCCAAGGCAGAGTGGGGTTGCAAGGAGGAGGTGCAAGGAGGCAAGGAAGCACTTGGTGCGTGGCTGCTGGGAAAAATCCCTGTCTCTCAGCTACTGCTGTTCTCTGCCCTCCTCAGCTGCTGCTGAGAAGCTTTTGCCTGAGGGGAGACATCCTTATGTGGGGACCACTGACCCAGAGAGTCAGGTGAGAAATAGTCCAGTAAGAACTTTTATACAGAATAAACTATAAACTCAGGGTATATTGGAACAAGACTTCCAGACGCATTGTTAGACTGTGTTTGTTCAATTTCACAAAGGCCCACATCATGCACTTTAAAAAGTGCCACTGAGGACTAACTATACCAGGCAACCAAACAAACCTTAGCACAAACAATACTTGAGGGAGAAAGACTTCAGGGAAGTCCAATTTGATGTTGTTTCATTTTAAGTTCAACGTCCTCCAGAAAGGACTCCTAGCTAACACATCATCTTTATTCTGCCACGAGGTTAGAAAGATTCTTCACCATTGCCGTAATTCATTCCTGAACTTAGGCACATTGATTTTCCTTCCTGACTGAAGAAGATGCTTGGCTGTAGCACCATGGAACACCTCCTGAATTCTGCCCTTATAAGCTGTATAGGTATTTCTAAAAGCAGAATTTGCTGAAAGTGTTTCAATTTTCCCTTTTCAATGACATAATATTATTTCACTTTAAATAATCTGAGTATAGTTGGCAGCACTAGATTTTGATAGAAAATGCTGTTTGAAAAAAAATATTTTATGCCTAAGTCATATTGTCACTTTATATTAACTTTCTTATCCATTTCACCTTTACACTGTCCTCTGTATTCATTCATTTTTAACTAAGTTATCTTTTTTCAGTCCTGAAATAGATTTTTAAAAGACAGGCAAGCGCATCTCAGTCTGAAAGAGGGCTATTGCCCTGGCAATTAAAAGCAGCTTGAACTCCCGTTAAGCAGAGGAAAAAACTTTAGAAACACATTGCTCCTGTAAACTAATGAAGATAATGTATAACTCTTTCACATAGCTTTCCATTCCTGAATCTTTGAAAGTTTTACAAAAAGCAAGTGACTTCAGTACTACAATGTAATCTTATTCAGCGATTAGGCATCCTGAGCGTGGTTTTAGTACCAGTAATTCCCTAGACAGAAATGCTACTTTATATAAAAATGTACATGGTCAACCAACTAAGGTTTAGATACCATTTTTCTTTTAGGCTAAATTTTGTGAGCTGTTTGCATAGGGTTTTGATTCTGAAACACTGAACTTGATGTTTCTGTAATACACAAACTGATTTTTCTCCACATTTTCACAAGCATGCTCATACTGTTAGCTAAAAAGACTCCGAACTAAAATTAGTAGTGACAGTATTCAGCATCTCTAAGTGCCTGTTATGGCTTGGATTATTTTTTATTTTGTTTTGTTTTCAATTTTAATCTGATATCAAATTATAGAGACAGATCAGTTAAGTCTAGTGCTGTATTAGTCCATTTCTTCAGCTGTAGCAAGCAGGAAGACATTTAACTAATGTCCTTTCTCTTTTCAGTGAGTAGAGCTCAGACCCTGCTGCTGTTTTTACGTGCATATGTAATTACAGTACACTTCACAAAGGTTTCTAAATGCACTTCAGGACACAGAGAGTGTCCTTAACAAGAGGCATTCTCCATCTGCATGTGCTCACATCAAGAATCGCCATATATATTAACACAGGTGCACCACAAATGCCTTTTGAAATTATACCAATGATTTTGAAGCATCATTTAAATATCTGGTATCTCAACAGCTCATGTTGGCATGAATTGCTGTTTGCATCATGTCAACACCTCATGAGATATCACACAAACATTCTAGTTAAGGCAGTGTCAAGCCAGTTCATTGTGAAGACTTTTGTAATACTGCTCTATGTTGCTTGTTTTCGTGAGTGCCTGTGATACACAAAAGGTAAAGCAAATGCAGAGAGCCAAAAAATCTCTTCTGGCAAGTTCTGATCTGGTCTTAGCCCAGGTTAGGGAGTTGCTTTGTATTCTTGCAGCAGTTCTACTCCCTCAGCCACCATATAAAACATTTAACAGGCTCCTGTTCATCCTCACAAAATTTTCAACTGTGGGATTTTAAACAGTGACATGATAACCCTACCTGCAAGGATACTATATCCACTTTCATTAGCTTGTCTTTCAGTAAGAAATTTAACTCTGCAGAATACATCAAAATCCCTGCTGTGAAACATGCCATCTTGTAAGTGCAGCCAAAAAAGCTCTATAATTTGTTATTCTTTTTGAAATAAAAATTATCTGATGCTCTAATTTTTCCTTCATTTTCTAGCTGTAGTCTTGGTGATTTTGTAAATCCTGAATAAAAATATCACATCATGCTTTGGACAGATGAACACAAGTTTCTGTTGTTCACAGTCCTTTGTAGTCTTCACTAGCATTAACTGAGTCACCAGCTTGCTAAATGGGCAGAACATATATGTTAGACATATGTTTTTTCACCTGGTTTACTTCATGATGCAGAAAAAACTTAAGTAAGTTCTGTTCAGCCCATTCTTTCTTGGGTGACAACAGAATGCTCCAACTAATACTGGCAAATTACAGCCAGAAACCCATACCTAAATGAGCTCTTCAGGACAATGAGGCTTTCTGTTTATTATTTTCAGTTCAAAAAAATAAAATTCAATTGTAAAAGTGAAGCTGTGAGAAGCTGCAAAGTTCTTATTCCTATATCAGGTGTATATATGTATGTGTATGTGTATGTGTATGTGTATGTGCACGTGTATGTGTATGTGTATGTGTATATGTATATGTATACGTATGTATAAGAGTTTGCAGGATTAAGGCTTTAAACTAAAAAGAGGAGAAAAAAACGCAAAACAAAGCATACAATGAAGCGTTTAGATTTTGCCAATTTTTGAGTACCTGGAAATAATACTATCATGTATATACTCATGAATTAAAAATGTTGAAATTCCTCTTAGTACACACCACCACAAAGCATCTATGAAGCACTTAGTTACGATTAGGTAACACAAAGATCACATCTGCAAAAAATGCCTGCTCAGATGAAGCCACAAATCTTCCACCATAGGTAACAAGGCAGCAATTGCAATGCTTTCATCAGTTACCTTGTTTGCAGCTATTTCCTAATTGTAAATTAGAAATAGTTACAGAGGAAAGATAGCAAAGAAAAATATAAACTATCCAATTCCAGCACGAAAATTTTACTTGGAATAAATGCTCTCATTGAGTTTGGGAGAGCTTTTGTGAACATAAGCTTTTGCTTTTGAACAAACATTTTGTGAGGGGGAATGAGAAGAATGGACAAACCTGTCAGAAATATTGTAGGATCAAATCTGAGCAAAATTTTATCAAAATATGATTTCATTATTATTATTATATTATTATTAAAGTATGTGATAGTAGTTGAAAGAATGTTTTTGATTTATTTATTCTCCTGTGCTATTCATTGTGGAGCATGCTGGCACCTGCCCGCCTTCCCTAAGGACCAGCTTAATACAATTGTGTTGCTCTCAGGAACCCCAATGGGGGAAGTAACCTGTTCCAGTACGTTTTTTGTTGGAACTTATTTTCTCTCACTGGACAGCAATTTAAAGGCTACTTGCATGGAAAAAGGGGGAGAGCAGCTCCTTGGCAGCTGTTTTGCTGCCATGGTGATTCCTACAGTACAGGTGAATACTGCATGGAGGATCATAATGGGATACTAGAAGGCAGGAGTCACCTTATACAGAAGAATAAATATTAGAGAAAGAAAAGCAATATAGGTCTGTAACAGCAAAAAGAAACATTTGATATATCAAAGAAAGAGAAGGCAGCAGGAGGGATGCAGGGAGGAAGGACAGGGATGACTGGCAAATTTCATGCAATTGGCTTTGTATCATTTCAAGAAGCTGTTGTGGGACTGGGGAGGCTTTTTTGTTTGCTTGTTTTTCTCATAAACTCATTGACAGAAAAATGCTGGCCAACTTTGAAATAGGGGCATCAGTCATACAGGCATTTAGCCAACATCACCATTGGGCCCTATGAATGTCAGGTGCTGTTCAAAAACCTAATTAGTGTGTTTTCCTTCAACACTTTGTTGAAAGAATATTTCATTACCATGCAAATGGTGTTAACTCACAACACAAGCTAATTGAATTCTTACAAAACATCCCATGCAGACTCTTATCATAACCTGCCTAACAATAAATGCTAAACTCTGAAGAGCAACTTTAGAAGATAGAATTCATATTTAGTAGCATGACACTGACTGCCAGACAATTTATGGCTTCTGTTATTTCAGATACTTTTAGTCCAATAGTAATTAATCTTGCTATCTTGGTTAACAATGGATTCGCATTTGCCACTGTAACCAGCTGGACTGAGAGCTGAAAAGTAAACTACTGCCTTCAGTGAAAACAGCATGGTTAATACACAGCCCACCATGGGTGTTTTATGTTGTCTGTTTCTGCTGCTGCACTCCCCCTCTCTTTCCTGCCAGCAGCAATTAAAACAGGGCCTCAGAGCAGTAAATGGATTCAGAAGAGCTGCAGCCATGTGCTCAGTCCTCTTATCATCTTTGCCAGTGCAATTACATCTGAATTCAGTCTTTGTGCTGGACTTTCCTGCCCAGTGCTTTCTCAAAACACTTATTAATAGTAGTTGGTGTTCAATTGACTTTGCTGGATGCTTTCATTCCTTTCTATTCTTCCATTCAGTTTGACTGGATCAAAACATTTCAAAAGTCAGTCTGGATCAGTCCCTACCTACTCATTAATCACTCATTAAGCTCAACTTATTTCTGGCCTTTCACTTCCCAAGTTTACTGATTCAAGCCATGGTGAAACACAGGTCCCAGCTGGGAGATGAAAGATACCAGAAATGATATCCACTGAATTTGCCATTGGTACAGACGTTGGTATTAGATGAACAGCAGTACATAGCAGTGCTGAACTGCCGAGCCTACACTTTACTCATGCAAATAAAAGGTAAAATATTATACCTTACAACTTGGACAGGCAAAAAAGCATGCATTTAATACAACATGTAAACATAAACCTGATTGCTCTGCTATTCAGACCTGCAGGGCTGACATACAGCACCACTCTACCTCAGTGCTTACAGCTAATAGTTTACACTGATCCCTTACAGGTACCGAAAACCAAGCTCTGAAAAGCAACTGCTGCTGAATAGAAGAGAGTTTCAATGCCAATTGGACAGAGCAAAGAGTAGGATTTTTTTTTTTTTTCTGAGTGTCAGTCATGTTATTTATTTAGAAGTCTCAGTGATTTAAACAGTAGTACTCAGAGGTCATGGAACAGCAATGAGAGCAATATTAATGTCACCATTTCCCCTGGGTGAAAGCATTTCTCCCAGCTTCACAGCAATATCCAACTTAAACTTTTCCTTCAATGCAAGGATTCAAGTGTTTTGCAGGCAGAAAGAAAATAACACAGATTATGTAAGTAAGTTTTTTTTTAAGGATAGTGATTTTTTCTCAATAAAATGTGCAGATAAGCAGATGTGCTTTGAGAATGAATCAGTTTAGAATCCTTTAAAGCAGCAATATCCACTGCAGAGTTTCTTGTTTTGCCCTTGTCTCAAATAATCTCAATGGTAAGTTAATAGACTTGACTTTGCTACTGGAAGGCATGCTCATATACCTGCAAAATAAAAGCTGTTAAAGGACTGAGATGAAAATAGTCATTCCTGTCCAAAGAGGTTTTTAAGACACAGAGAATTTTTCATCTGATACTATGATGAAAATGCAATCATTCAAAAAATCCTTGCAGAAGAACTTCTTACAGAAAAATACAAAACAAAACAGTTGCTGAAAAATATTACTTTGGGTAAATAGAAACTTTCAGTATTTTATGATTTCTAAAAGATCCATTGCTATTAAAGCAATTTTCTCTTAATGTACTATGTTTTCTGAATTAATTTCTCATTCAAAACCCTTAAATGCAACTTGTGATCCAATGTATTTTTTGCAGCGTTTGAACTTTTCCCTAATATTGAAGGTAGACTGAACTTATCACTGATTCATTAGTCCTGTAAGTCAGTCTTTGGTTTTTCCTGATTTTAATCCACTTTAATGAGTCACTGCCCCCCTTAAAGGCAAATCCTTCCCACTGATCTATCTTTGACTGAAGCCTGCTCTCAGATCTTTGTCAGAGTATTCTGTAGCTCTCTTGAAGTCCATGATACTGGGTTTTCTTCCCCAAATAATCAAGATTTGGAGGGTATTGATACATATCCCAGTCTGCTCAGATATGGAATGAAAACTTGGGAATTATAACAGCTGCTCCCAGGGGCAGATTGGCTTCGCATCTTCATGACAAAACAGTTTTGCATGAAGTTCTGTTAAGATCTGTTGTTTGGTTCCTTTGACAGACATTTAGTAAAATAAAAAATAATGACCATGGATCGTATGTTTTTCTCTGCAAAACTCAACTGTTGCAGAACAGCATGGCTTCACTAAGGGCAAATTGTGCCTGACAAATTTGGTGGCCTCCTATGATGGGGCCATGTCTTCAGTGGATAAGGGAAGAGTGACTGATGTCACTATCTGGCTTTGTGCAAGGCATTTGATACTGTCGTGTATGACATCCTTGTCTCTAAACTGGAGAGACATGAATTTGATGGATGGATCACTTGCTGGATAAGAAATTCACTGGATCTTTGCACTTGAGGACTTGTGATCAACAGCTCAATGTCTAAGTAGAGATCAGTCATGAGTGGTGCTCCTCAGGGGTTGGTTTTTAGACCTGTGCTGTTTATCATCTTTGTCAGTGACATGAACAGTGGGATTGAGTGCACCCTCAGCAAGACTGCTGGTGACACCAAGCTGTGTGGTGCAGTTAATGTGGTTGAGGAAACAGATGCCATCAGAGCATTTTTTTACAGAGCATTTACAGGCTTGAGAAGTGAGGCCATACAAACCTCATGAAATTCAACAAAGTGAAGTGGTTGAAGGTCCTGCACTTGGGTGGGGAAAATCCCAAGCACAGCTACAGGCTGAGTGGACAAAGGATTGACAGCAGCCCTGAGAAGACTTAGCTGATTGACAAGAAACATAACATCAGCTGGCAGTGTGCACTTGCAGCCCAGAAAGCCAACCATATATTGAGCTACATCAAAAGGAGCATTCCCATCAGGTCAAGGGAGATGATTCTTACTCCCTACTTGATCTCAAAAGACCCAATGCTGTACTGCATTCAGCTCTGTGCACTCTAACACAGAAGGGATGTGGAACTATTGGCATAAGCCCAGAGGATGGCCATGAAGATGATCAGAGGGTTGGAGCAGCTCTGCTATGGAGACAGGCTGAGAGAGTTGAGATTGTTCAGCCTGGAGAACAGAAAGCTCCAGGGAGATCTTAGAGCAAACTTACAGTCCCTAATGGGGGTCTACATGAAAGCTGGAGAGGGGCTTTTTACAAGGGCATGTAGGGATAGGGCAAGGGATAATATCTCTGAGCTGACAGAGGGAAGATTAAGATTAGACAGTAGGAATACATTCTTTACTGTGAGGGTGGGGGAGGCGCTGGCACAGGTTGTCCAGGGGTGCCCCATCCCTGGCAGGCAGGCCAGACAGGCTGGGGTTTTGAGCAACCTGGTCTAGTGAAGGTGTCCGTGCCTGTGACAGGGGGATTGGAACTGTATGATCTTTAATGTCCCTTCCAATCCAAACCATTTCATGATTCTATGAATACATCAAGGACAAAAAAGTGAAGCGGTTGAGATGGACAAACAACACATGACATACTTCTGTGGTGATTAAGTAGAAGTTTCTGCTTTACTATTACAAACCCTTACTTATACACAGTTTCAAACATACATGTGTCTTTTAGCCATTAGTTACAAAAGTAAGCAACAGCAAATTACTGGATGACGCTTTGTCACATTTCAAAAGTCTGTTATCTTGCCAAGCTCTTGTTCTGCAGTTCGTTACTCCCCTTGACTTGCTCACTGCTCCGGATGCTTTCTCGTCCAGATGCCTTCTGCTTTCCTATCCAGATATCTTTGGTGCCTCATTCTTCATGGATAAGCTTTGATATCTTCAAGGCTAAGTTCTAACTTCATGCCCTCAGTCATGTAGTCCCCCACACAAAAGGAAGGGGAAATGAGACTGTGAAGGTGTGTATTGTGCAAGTGTGAAGAGGAGCAGCAGAAAGAATCTGCAGGATGTGAGAAATGAGAAATCTGGACTGGCTATTGACAGACAAAGTATCTGTAAACACACCTTCGCTGCGAAGTGTTTATATTATGTGGGAGTGAATGAGTCTAGATGGAAGAATAATCAGAGAAAAGGTGTTCATTTAGCTTAAGATCATTAATACATTCATTCTGTTCTTCACTTCTTATATTTTGAAATTCTAAACCAGAGAAACAAACTCCCCCCCAACCCCCCAATCCTCCATTAGCTCACCAGAATGAAATTCACATCACAACTAGGAAGAGTGTTTGCTTTGAAATGTAATTGAAATAAGGACAAAGCCAAATTACAGAACAGCAAAGCAAGAACCCACTACATTTCTCTATGTGAAACTGTTCCAAAAACTCAGTGGTGCAAGATGCACATACTGTGCAAAATCTTAAATTATTCATTTTATTTGTATTTAATGGTTAAAAAAAAAAAAAAAAAAAAAAAAAAAACAAGCTAGTAAAACATACACAATGCTTAATGCACCTTTTTTTTTTTTTTTTTACTCTAGAAGGCACTCGTTCCAGCAGCTTCAGTGTGCAGGCAGAATTATTTACCTCTAGTTTTGTCTCCATCCAGCATTAGTGGAAAGGTGTAGAGTCTTCCATTCCCATGAGATACACATACTTTCACACACCCCCAAACATGTTGCCTTCTATTGCTTGTTAAACAGACAATTCTTAAACAAAACACATATTAGCATGCCTCTTGCTTTCTTAGATTTTCATTGCTCCATTTAGTGTTTAGAACTTCATCCCACTGCTATTGACGTGAATAATGAAACTCCCATTGATTTCAATTTGAATGCTTCTCAATAGCATTAATTAACATCTAACTGTTCAAGAAAGAAAATCAGAGCTGCGTAGTGTTATCAGCTCAAGTTTTACTCCTGGATCTGTGCTACACTTTTATTAGATTGTAGAATTTACTGCTTACCATGAGATATCATCTCCTGCATGTGGTCATGTTGACATCTCTTTTGCACAGAGTCTCGAGTTTTGTCTGAGTCATAATAAAGACAGGGATAAAAGGAAATTTAGAACATGTAACCCACTATAAAATCGTGCATGACCTGTAGTAGTTGTCAATTATTATTTAAACTTCTGAAGCAGAGGGAGAAGAGATGCAAATCCATCCTCTGTTTGATAAGTCTCACTGAATATGAAAGACTGAACAGCAGCTGCTTCAGAGATACTTAAGTCAAGCAACAAGGCTGCTCTGTGCATATTTCTGGTTTCTGATAGGATAGAAATGCTAATAGCACTTCCTGAGCTTCTACCAGCTGCACAAGTAACTGCCCTCTTCCCACTCCTAAACACCTCTGTGGCTCTGTGGCTGTCAGCACAGCACATTCCACAATCCATTGCTTCTCTTCACATCGTTTCAGAGTCCTGTTATCATTTGTTTAATAACCTGCTCCACTAACCTTCACCATCTCCATGCTTTTCCATCCTTCACCCTTGAATGATTTTACGGGTTCCAATTCATCTGAAGATGATGATGCCTGTGAAAAAGTAACCATTCAGAAAGAGGTAGCTTGGACACTAAACATTTTGCAGCAGGCAGTCAATCTCATAGATGAACTGTCTGAAGTCTTTCAGAATAGTGAACAGTGACTTAAAGACGGCCTCCAAAATCTAGTCCTGCTTCTCCATCTTTCCCTTCATACATACTATCCCATGTGTTTAAACTGTGCATATTTCTGAAATCCCAGCATGTATTCATCCCTATGACAATTCCTGGAAAAAAAAAATTATTTCAAAGGAACAGAACTTTGACAGATCATGAAGTATGGTTTGTGTGGGTTAATAAATATTTGCTTATAAGCATAATTAGACCTTGTGTTATGCAATTTATTTGTTTAAAACAACTGTAGCTAAAATTTATTTCTGCTCCCACTTTCTGAGAAAAATACATTTGAAGCTCAACAATTTTCATATCCTCCCACCTGCTCAAGGTGTATTTAAGTAAATTTCATCAGCTTTGCTCTGAAGTAAAGCATTTCATCTAGGCTAAGTGCATATTTTAAAATTCTTCGTTGCTGATGCATGGTTTAAGTGTCAGTGACTTTTCTACTGCCTGTGCCCAGCACTTCTCGTCTTTCTGGTTTTGGTCTGTCACAGCCAGTGGAATTGTGATGATTTACAAATAACTTGAGAGCTGGAGCACAATTTCAGGCTATTTTGAATGAAAAAGTGAGAGAGCAAAAATGAAGTATTAGCTGTTTCTTGCTCAAATTAAAAAAAAAAAAAAATATCTAAGTAGTGAGCTTTGGGCAAGGATTTGAATTTTTAACTGTCGGACACATTCATGGCCATTGTTTTTCAGTGTAACGCAGGTACACTTTTATTTAAATATTTTTTCTTCCATAGGTCATTGTCTCCACAGGAGATAGCCTTTCTTTCTTTTGAATATCGACAATCCTTGGACCCCAGTATTCACTGCAGACTAGATTCTTTTCTCTTTTGGTATTTTTAAGAAAAACTTGTGGAATGGCTTAACAGTTCACCTTTGCAGATGGTGAAAAAGAAAACCCAATCAGGTGCACTTCTCAATTCATATTATTCTTTCTCTTTAATACTATGTTCAGAGTTAATACATTGCAGGGTTTGGAGCCAAAAGGAGGTACCGAAAAAATCTCTTTACCTGCTCATCCCCTCACTTAATGTAGCATTTTCAGTATATGTTTCTGAAGGATGAACAAATTTAAACTTTTTTTTTAATCCCAAAAGATTTTATGTAGTATTTAATAGGATTTCAAAAACAGAGCTTTCTCTCCTTCTTTTCAACTTAGAACATCAGTTTGGATCACCTTTGACTGAATTTTAGTAGGTGAGAAACTCAGTGACTGCCAATACTGCTTGCAAGTCACAGACATACTGTGACATAAACAACCTTATTGAATGACTGTGAATTTCTGAGACAAATTGTTTCTACTCTTTGTCATTTGGACAGGATATATGCAAGTTCTTGTCACCAATATAACCATAGATTTTTTTCCAAAGGAAATTAACATTTTTTATTCCTCATTCTCATAATGACTGTGTTCTACTTCTGTAAATCCTGCTTCACATTGCAACCAAACCCTCTCCAGATAAAAATGGAAGGAAATTTCAAGTAACAATGATACATTATTGATTAAGCTACTGTGAGCAGACATATCATTTTTTGCTATGTCTACAGGAAAAATTCCCCTTGAAGCATTTGATTCTGGATATTATTTTCCAGTTCGGAATTCAGATAATGGGCTTATTTAATCTTATAGACTTGGAGAAAATGAACATAAGAGGAAGGAGAACAAAAGACTTAAAACTTCATTAGATGTAAGAACTAACACTAATGTAAAAGCCCATCAATTACTGACTGTTTCTACATTGCACTCATGTATTGAAAACCCCTTTGGGGGAAGCATTTCCCAAAGATGCCTCAGCTGTACTCTTATTATGCAAATGTATGTCGGCATAAAGTTGCTTAAGTGTCTGAGAACTCCATTGTCCTAGCGATTCCCACCGCACTATCATAGATCCTATCCTTCCATACCAACAACAGTGTGTATCTATTGTGGGAGGGTTTGCAACATACTGAAGCAGAAGAAGAGCAGAATTTGACCCTTAAAGTATCAGAGAGATTGACATATGTTTTCTCCATTCATTTGGCTAGTCTACAATAAAATGCCTAGTGCTCCATCAGAATTTCTAATTGATTGGCCAGTAAACAGCTTGTTGATAATAACATATTCTAGCCATCTGATGTTTTGAACAATCTAGTAGCAATCTGCAGTAACGCTGTTTGCACTGTGTTTCCTGTAGTAGGCAAGCATCCAGCTTCTACCACCACCAAGAACAAAGAAGCAGATCTGCCATAACCTGCAGAAGGTTTTGCTAGTAACTTTAAGGCTTTCAGAGGCAGTTTGGCTGCTAACACAGGATTTAAACATGGAAATTTTTTTTATGTTCTTTGCTCCATGCATCATATAATCTTATAAATGCTGGAAAAAGTTGTAAGGAGCAACTTTTCATAAAAGATAAGTATTTAAAAGATATCAGATTTGACTGAAAAGACAGAGAAGCTAGTTCTTTCAGGGAATACTGGGACCTCCTGCTAGTCATGTTCAGTGACCTCAGGATGATCTTCTAGGCCATGTAAGGCAATCTCTCAAACCAGGTCCATGACTATTCAGACTGTCTATTATTCCCCCTTGTGTCTTTTCTAAGGAATTAAGATCACAGGGAAGCTTAGTCTATGTGTGTTTGTTTACACATATATATACAACTAATATACGGGCAGGGTAGAGAGCCCTAAGTATTTTATAGTACCCTCAGGTCAAGCAATATAAATGTAAGTATTACTAGCAAAGACCAGATTGCAAATGAAGCTTACATACCACAGGTCTGAGCACCAGAGCACCCCAAATCCTGAGACTCATTCTGCAATACCTGGAACAGTATGAGATGAGCAAGACTGGACTGCTCAAAGTCCGGTGGAACAAAATCAGGAACAAGTTCCTGTACATATCTAGGGAATACTTAAGGTTAGGTTTTTGCCAGACCAGAGTTTAGAAGATAAATATTTTCATAGCTGAGGCCAGTGGCCCCTTTTGTTTTATGCTCTGCCAAGTCAAAAACATTTAAATATTATATGCAAAGAGGGACATGCAAGTATTACCATTGACAGATGTCTTAGGGGAAGTCAGGTCTCTTCCAGGGTCAGAAACATTCCTCAGCCCTCTATGAATGCTTAGTACATTGGACTCCACAGGCAATTCACATAGAGAAAAGCTGATGGTGTGAGCACCAATGGGCTGAATTTTGAGACTGAGGAACATACCAAGATGGAGATGAGTTCAGAACAGAACATGAAGCTTCTGGGGAGCTGTCTATTGCTTTCTAAGCACTGTCTAAATTCAGGCAATTCCATTACTATACAACAGCAGAGCAGGGATTGAGAGGATCTACATTTTGCACTTCTATGTCCATTTCAAATCCCCATTTCCATTTTAACAGTGAACATATATTTTCTTTAATAGAAGTGTATATTCTGCATGTAATCATAAGGCCTAATAATAATTTGAGTAGTGTTGTTATCAGTCATATTCCAGTGACTTTAATGGATTTATCTGGCCTTATTATAACTCTGAAAAAGAGACTTCCCAATGGCTGATAGTCTAATATTTCACTAGAGTATATGTATGGTAAGAAACAAAAAGACAAGAGTTATTCAGTACCTCTATTGCTATACAGAATCTTTTAAAAAATACCTAGCTAATTCTGTTTCTTGAATATCCCTTTAAATTCTTACAAGCAAGCACAAGATCCCAGTGTTGCTAGGTTTGAGTTTTTGGGAGTAAAGATAAAAAGAGTTTTTTATCTGGCTCTTGGTTAGAAAGAAATTTAAAGCCTTCCATAAATTTTAAAAATAATTTCATGTAAGACTCTTGTACAAAACCATCACCATGATGTATTTCAATGTGTTAACCTTGTATCTTCCTTGCTCACACCTTTTCCTATTAAAAAACAAGGAAAAAAAAAAGCTTTAGAATTTTACTTAAAATCTTCTTTGAAGAGATTGTTTTATTGGTTAATATTCTGTCATTTATAAAGCCTAAGAACTAACTCTTTCCCATTCACACTTGCTGTTTTGTAAACACTTGTCTGAAATTGATCTCTACATTTAATCTCCAATTGAGCTTTTTATTCTTTGGCAGCATATAAGATATATATTCTGGGGCTCCCAACATAAGTAGGACATAGACCTGTTAGAGCAAGTCCAGAGGAGGACCACAAAGATGATCAGATGTCTGGTGCACCTCTCCTTTGAAGACAGGCTGAGAGAGATAGGATTGTTCAGCCTGGAGAACAGAAAGCTCCAGAGAGACCTTAGAGCAGCTTCCAGTACTTAAAGGGGGCCTACATGAAAGGTGGAGAGGAGCTTTTTACAAGGGCCTGTAGTGACAGGAAAAGTGAGAATGGTTTTAAGGTGACAGAGCATAGATTTAGATTAGACAGTAGGAAGAAATTCTTTACTGTGAGGGTGGTGAGGCGCTGGTACAGGTTGCCCAGAGAAGCTGCGGATACCCCATCCTGGCAGTGCTCAAGGCCAGACAGGACAGGGTTTTGAGCAAACTGGTCTACTGTAAGGTGTCCCTACCCATGTCAGGGGAGGTAGAACTGTATGATCTTTAAGGCCTTTTCCAACCCAAACTATTCTATAATTTTGTATTTTTCTGATTCTATAATATACCAGTTCCTTTTTTTTTTAAAATCCTTTTTGCAAATTCTTCAGCTCAGCTGTTCCATATAGTCTGCCAGCATTTTTAGATTGTTGCTTTCATTATTTTTTAATGTGTGTTGGTTTCAGCAAATATTGTAACTACAACTGTTGCTTATTATAGGTCTTTTTTTTCTCTATAGTCAGTCAACTGGCAACATTCCAACCACTTTTTAATTTCCTATGACTAGAAAACTATACATGCAAGGTCTGCTCGTTCTTTCAGATGTTTAACATCATTACTATTTAATATGCTCCTTCAAGAAATGTTGCCACAGCATTTTCTGACAGCTTTGCAGTTCTGCTACTTCATTAAATACAACTGTAATTATGTTAAGAAAAATAAATACTTTGCACAGAGACCTTAAGAACCTTCTGAATTCCATTTGCTACAGCTACTTCCCACTCTGTCCAACAATATTATAGGAGACTAGATTGTTACAAATTAGTTATCTTTGAATTTTCTGACAACAACAGCATCTGAGACCTCATATAGCTCTCAGGGTTTCCTAAAAGTAATATTTGTATGGCTAGGCAAGAGATGTGTACAATGAAGTATAAACTGAACAGAGTATAGAAGAAACTGCTTCAGCACCTCTGGTTCTTTTTTACTTCTTTAGTTTCAGAAATGGAGGGAAGAACAGATTTCAGAAGTCATTGAAACCTTGTCTCAGTCATTTAAGCAATCAAAATTTAGCTAATGATTCCAATTCTATCTAGAAAGCTTAAATCTGGTAGACTTCTCACAGGGCCTGTGAGCTTTCAGGCTTTGTGGGTTTTGTCTACCCATGTTAGCATGTACAATAAATATCAACAATGCAACAACGAAACCTAAATCCTGATCTGTCCTTATCTCTTGTGATAAATATCTGCACCTTTATTTACTGTACAAGTAATTCTTTAATCTATAACTTGAAATAACCCCACAGGCAATTTCACAGAATTCTATACTGGCTTTCAGGTCCTAAAAACCCCCAATCCTATCCTATTTTCTACCTCTTCCTCCGCTTCCTCTTATTTCTTTCTTCTGCTTCTCCCTCCTTATTTGGGACTAAAAATAAGAGACTTCAGAAACACTGAACCTTAGTTTTGCAGCTGCATCTTTTCATGTTACAAAGAAGAAAATGGTGTCTCTTAGTCAGACACATTTAAAGGCAAGGTGACCAAGAGAGTAGGGATAATGTTTTTAAGGGTATGTCAGTGAAAAGAGGGTCTTGCAGACTGATGAAACTGGAGAAGGTCCAGCTTCAGATCATAAAAATGCAGAACCACAAGAAGAGTTTGAGTTGTTTCTTTTTAAGCACTTGTCAGCTATAGATAAGCTGGGATCTTCTCATGAAGGTGCTTTAATGTTGTCTGCTAATTCAGTATCACTGTGTAGCTGAAAGACTGTGGTTCAGTTCTAAATCGTAACCATGGAAAAAATGTCACCATATAGTGAAGACTAACCACAAGGGAAAAGGATATTTCTAAGGGAAGAGAAGCAGTCTGAGACTGAACTGCCACAGGCACTAGGGCCTCCTTAAATCTGATAAAATACTATTTCCAATGCAAGATCTTGTCTTTTCTGTCATAAATACAATTAATGCATGTAAGACAGAGCAGTGCATCTTTACCAAATGCATTTTTATCCCTCTTGCTCAGTTCCTTCTTCTGAGGAGATAGGAGGGATGGGGAGGGGGGAAGGGGCAGAGAGAGAACGGCAATGCTGTTTGATGAACTCCTAGAAGTTATTCAGACTGTTATTTTGAGGGCTATAAATGATCTTATTCAGGAACTGAAAGTAGCTTTTGGTAAACTTCTGTACCACAAACCTGGATATCTAACCCAGTCACTTGCATTCATTACAATGAAAAATGAGTATTAATTGATTATTACATTTCAAGATAGGTTCTTTTCGTCTATACAATTGCACAATATTTATAGATTTGAATTCCATTAACTGCAGCCTGCAAGCTGAAGTAAGAAGTGGGCCATTTTGCATCGGGTAGCATCAGTCAAGTCATCACCTGTAACCTGCTGTCACAGTTATGCCATTATGCAAATTAACACAACATTCCATGAATTTAAAATAAAAAAATCCTCATGTTAGAGAAAAAGCATTCATTCTGCATTTCCATCAGATATTTGTCGTTTGTCAGACATGTATCTACTGGAAGAAATTATTTGAATTATGCATGATTATTTCAATTATTTAATACCTACACATCTGCAAAAAAAACAATTAAGTTCTATCTATGTAAAAGAAACCTTTTCAAACTTAACATGAAGATACAGAATAAGTAGATATTCACACACTGAGACTATGCCATTATTTATTTGTATTTCCCACATTCAGTTCATTAAACACTATCCCATTTGCATTGAAAACAGAATTTCTTACAAACATTCCTTTCAGCTATATTGTTTAGTTTTTAAAATTTGTTTTCATCTATGAAATTACCATCAAATTTGTTTACTTCAAAATGGGAAATATATAAATTAAATTCCTAATGAGATCTACCTTAAAAGAATATTAAGGATGAAAAGTCGAGTCTTAGATGAAGAACTACCAAAATTAAGGATGTCTATGCTACTCACATGCACATACATCTTCTTGTGAATTTGTGGTATTTCTAAATGCAAGTTCCTCTAAAATCATCTCAAATCCATGCCCTGTTCAATGGTTGGGAATAGTGATTCTTGTAATGAAGTAATTATAGTTATGTCTACGTAACATTGCAATTTAAATTCCATATTAAAAATGCAGTGCTTCTGTGTTTATCAACCACTGTGGCATCTGTCTTATAGTACTCTTCTTGCACCTAATTAAAACAAAAAAAACAAACCAAAAAAATCAATTGAATCATAAGCTTTAATATTAGATTTTGTTCTATCTGTAAGAAGGGGACAATGGGATGAGAAGCAACGCATGTAGACTGTTTGGCCAGACAGCTAATTTCTGTGGTAAGTCAGATAACAAGGTTCCATCTCCTTTTGTTCAGTGGCAATTGTTAAGCCTACACATAAAAGTTTAGCTGGACTGAGCAGCTGATCTTATTGTTCATAAATAAGAGTTATGTTATTAAAAAAACAGTTAATATTTCTTTCTGAGAAACTTAATACCGGAACTTAAAGTGATCCACTCCAAGTACCACACCTATAACTTCTTGTGGATCAAGAATTAGGAGGATGAAAAATATCTCTTTTATTTTCCTTCAGTTTCTTTATGATTTATTTTACTGCTGCATTTTCTCGTGTTTATCCTGTCACTGTTTTAATTTTCATTCAGATTTACAGCAAATATGCAAAATGCAGTCCCAACACATTAAAAAGCAGGTATATTACAATGCTAAACATTCACTGTACATCAAAAAAAGCTCTAGCATTGCTCCCAAAAGAGTTTTTCTACCTAAAGGTAATGAGTTTTAATGTACGGTCTCCTTGTACCTTTCCTTTCTCTATGCATCAATCTGTTCCTGGCATCTGTCAAGCATGCAATAACAGGGAAATATTCTCTGGGACTGCCAGTCAAATGACACCTTTCTCCTTTACTGGGATTGGAAAATAAGGCCCATATTTCCCTGAAACTCTCCAGGCAAAGTATGTCTGTCTTATAAAACCAGCACCATCTGCCCAGGCAGACTCTTGTGAGCCAATGACACATAAAAGATTTCATCTGATATCTAAGGTCAAAAATGTTACATTAGGTTATCAAACTTCCACTTAACTAGATGACTTACCTTGCACACCTGGAATTCAAACAAAATGGTTAAACATAACAGTGACTAAGGTTGGTTCGCTTAGTATCTGTATTATCACCGTCAATTATTATAATCAAGGATTCTAAGAAAGAACAATACAATCAAATCTTAAAATAAAAAGATGAAATGATAAAATGAGATGATAAAATACTTAGTCATTGAATCACTGCATGACAGATTACCTTATTGAAACTATATGGATTTTAGCATTCTTTGGATATTTAGAAAAAAAACATTGTATCTGTAGGCAGCATACAGACCTGTATTTACCCTGCAATTAATCATTACACAAGCAAGTCCTTTCATTTTCAAGTGGGCAAACATTTTGTGGTTTCCTGTAGCAAAAAGCTCAGAAACATTGAAAATTAAAAATACCACAGACTCAGAACAAGAGATAAGTAAGTGGGACTCATTTCTTCAGTTCTGCAATCATAAAATGGATGCAGTAAATCATTTCCCCTTCTCTGTTAGTGTAAGGATGCTTATCCATATTTATTAGTTCTTCTACTAATTGTCCTTGGGGACTTCTTGAAGAATCATCCCTAACTCCAACAAGTTGAATAAAAATTTTGAGCAAAACAAAAGCTTCAATTCAACCAAAAGACAATGTGAATTTACTTCGGATACTCATGTTTAACTCCAGGCTAACTATACCAGCATCAAGTGCCAAGGCATCAGCTTTTATAAAAGATACCAGAATTTTTATCCAAACAATCTTCCTTCCTATTAGCATTATCACATCCCCTTCAGGTATGATAGCTTCAAATTATTTCTCTTTAACCTAGTACTTTCAGCCTTCTGTAATCCCAATTCTTCAATGTGGCTAATTCTTATCCTTTAAAATTACTGACAAAACAATAATGTATATTGAGTGAGAGCTATACTCATGTTAAGAGGAAATCTTATGTTTAACTACTGCTTTTTACTGAACATAAGATAGAATTGTAACCAAAGAATAAATGAGGATGTAACACAGATCTATAGAGCAAAGAAGATAACCATGTATTTAAGCAATATTGTCCTCAATAGGCTAAGTGTTTTCCTGAATAACAATGATTGATTGATACAGTTGGTTCCAATGTGTCTGATTTTTATTAATGTCATAGCAATGGGCACATTGTTATCACTTTTTTTGAACTTGGTATAACCTAATTTCAGCAGGACTTTTGATGAGTAAAAGCACTGTCTAAAAAGAGCTGATTATGTTTCTGTAATATGAATTCTTTCCTAGAAAAAACATAATTAACCTAGATTTTTCTGAGCAACTCAAAGCCATTTGGGGATTTGGAATGTTTTCATACTAGATGTCTCTCTTACACCTTTATATATCATATAAATGTCCATTTTTGTTAATACAAACATTTGAGCTCAAAATATATTCAAATTTTATTCAATAGCAAATGAACTAGAAGAGAAGGCCTAAATTGATGGAAGTCTAGAATGACTGCTTTAATCAGTCATTTGTGAAACATCAGCAAAATATCTCTTCTGATCTGATTACAAACGTTCAGTTTAGAGCATTCCAGCGCTTCCTTCCCCCGAAAATTACGACCAGAGGATACTTTTTTAATCAAGTGTACAGCAGTCTTGAAATATAAAGAAATAAGAACAGTTTAATATCTGTGCAGTAAAACTTCTGCTATTTCATACAAAAGTATCTTCCATTGTATTTTTGAAGTTCCTTCTAATCTTCCTTTCTGTTAATACTTAAAAAAAAAAAAAGGAAAAAAAAATCCAGCATTCTTATGCCAAGATTTGACTGAAAAATATTAAATCTGAATTGGTTTGACTCTCCCAATAGCAGAAGGATCAAATCTTACAGATTCCTTTATAAAAGCAGACTTCTACAGCTTATGACTAAGCCAAGGAGATCTCGAGCACGACATGGGTTAAATCGCAAAGAAATCTTCTGGATGATCATCCCAAATACTACATCCAGATAGTATCACAGTCAGCACACCAATTTCTAAAATACAGAATAGAGAAAAACAAAAAAGTACTATTCTTCTCAAATAGGTAACCATTTGCAAAGCAGGTAACTGCTTTGACTAAGCAAACCCCTTCAATCTCAGGCTAATTATCTGTAACTCTGAAACACGTGAACTCTTCCACTAACCCACCTTCTAAAAATGGTACAGCTGGGAACTGGAAGTTGTCTCACTCCAAGTAAGAAAGCAAACCATGTCAGCATAAGTTATCTATAGAACAACATTTCTGCTTGTCTTTTGTCATCCTGTCATATTTCAGACACTGAATAACTGAGCTGGCTGGACTTCAACCAAGTTATCTATTTCTGATGGCTGGTGTACTGTAAATTCATATAGGAAACTATTATATTCCACTGAACTACTGCAGCTCCCTAGATAAAATAGTAAATTTTCCACAGATTTTCCTGTCAGCTTCAACCTGAAGGCAGGATTTAGGAAGGTTACGTTTCTCAGAAAACAGGGAATTGGAAGAGGTTTTTCAGCTCCTCTCACTACTCCTTTTTAGTAATCAGAGTTGGGTTTTTTTCAGCCTTCAAAGAAAAATAAAAATTGAACACATTTATTATGGTTGCAAAACTTTGCTGTAACAGGTCCAGAAATGTTGTCTTGAGTACTCTGCATTGTCAGACCTGAAATGTTGCTTCTCTGCTAGGAATATAACAGCAGTTTCAGGCAGGTTTCAGCAGCCTTCCAGCGGGCAGTGGAAGAATTTGGCAGCTATTCCCTTTGCAAGCTCATTATTTAATGTTTGCTCTTTCACTTTCTCTTGTTTGCTGCTTTAAGCTGAACTCCTTTTTTTTAAAAAAAAAAAAGAAGGATGAAGGAGTATCAGTCTGTAAAATTGATGACTCTGAAGATAAATACTTTGTCTTTGTGAGCAAGAAGTCAGACTATGTGCCAACTTTTTTTCTAAAAGTCTAATGGGTGATTACATCTATTCTTTTTGGACTAAAATTGTTTTTAAAAATTGATTTTTTTTTATTCCCACTTTTATTTTGTACAAATGTGAGAAGCTCAGTAGATGAGAAATGATACATAAGGTCTGAAAGGTCCAAAGCTTGTGCTGAGTAAGCATCATTCCAGATCTGCTGTAACAGCTAAGCAGTCAGGCACGTTATAAAAAAGGTCCTGATTCATCTGCTTTCATTAGAAAAATTTCGATAGCAGCAACAAAACAAGAATGCTGTGAGTTTTTGTGTTGTTTTCTTCTTTATTTTTTTTTCCTTCCACACTAACACTCACTCTGGTGCAACCAGTTCAGAGACTGCCTTTTCTGAGTCAGTTAGCAGATTGCGCTGCTCCAAACACAAAGCCGTTGACTGCCACTTCAGAAAGTGCGGTGAATAACTCAGAGCATAGTAATCTTGACAGAGTAAAATAAAGGATTTGCTCCCTGCTGCTTTTGACTGAAGGTGCGCTCGCAGAAAATAAATAAAAATAGCTTCAAGAGGTAAAACTTTGAGGGTAAAATTACACCATCTGTATAAAGGGAAAATCTGGGAGGAAAAATTAAGAGGAATCTATAATATCAGGGCTCAGAACCACCACTGTTTTTTGAGTCACATGGCCACCTGTTAGTTTTTGTCTGAGATCTCACTGAAATGGTAGGGGACTGTCCTGAAAAAGTAATGTGTAGCATTTAAATTATTTGGCCACAGGTGGTCCTCACATCTGAATGTAATATTTTCAGACATAAATACTGTTAAAAAATCATCAGTTTTCCTTCCTATCTGTTCATAAAGCAATATGACAAATACCAAATTTATCTTTCAGGAAAATTATGCATGAATACTTCTGCTATTCAATCAGAAGCATTATTAAGTACTACACCAAGCATTAATAATCTGAATAAAAGCACCAAAATCACGGTTTACTTTCATATAGCAGATTTAATCTGAAAGAAACTTTAATTTCATTACAGAGGCTATTCTTTCGTATATCACTTGTCATGGAAATGGGTTTCAATACGCTTTCTTAGCATGCTGTATGGATCATTCAAACAGCATACAATACCCAGGAACGCCTTGATGTATTTCTGAACTGCTGCCTTTTTTTCAGTGGGATACAGTTGTTTAACAATGCACAGCACAAGCCTTACTGAAATTAGCATGAAAATTTAAAGAGGAATAATACTCCAGTGGAATGATCTTGGTTTTCTGTTTTGTCTTGAGTAAAACAAGACAATTGTTGTACTTTGTCTTGTACAATAGCAATCCATTTCATTTATGCATTTTCCTAGTTGTTAGATCACTTTTTGAAAAAAGAACCAGCCCCAACTCTAGGCCTTTCTTAGCCCGAGGGGTTTTGAGCTCTCTCCTCTGGTCTACTCATAGGTAAACACCAGGTGAATGTCCCCTAACATGACGTGTGAATCTGCTCCAATGTGACTCATGTAGACAGTAAGGTATCATCAAAAATGGATACTACTATCTCCAGATACATTTGTGAACATAAGTAACCAAGGTCAAATTTTTCTGGCATGGATTACGCATATTCTGATGATGTCTAATATACTGAGGGGCTGTGTAAACAGAAGTCTAAAACCAACTTAGATGGTTTAGGTCTCATTCTTCTCAGCAGAAACAACAAAGACAAAAAAGAAAATTACCTATGTAGTTCCTCTTAATTTGCTTTTGTCTTTCAACATGTCTTTCTCACCACTTCTGCTTCTCAGGCATTCTGCCACTGGCAAGATCCTCAGCTGTTTTTGGTTACTTGCTTCAAATGTGCCTTCTTGTTTTCCTTCACACAACCTGTCTATTTTGTAAAACCACCTGTGTTTATTTCTTTATCACATCCACAGGATTCACTTCTGCTGCGTTGCCCTCAGTGCTATCTATGGCTAGGTGCGCCTCACAATAGAGTTTCTGAGTTCCTGAATCTGATTACGTACATCTGCTGTATTCCAGTTCAGTGTGAGATACAGATCTGTGACCCAGGTACAAACTCCTCCCTTAACTTATTCTCCTACTATTCCTTCTTTGTATTTGGCCCAGCTAAGTTGTCCAAATAGGAGTTTCAATGAAGTTCAAAGACAATCTACACTGGATGTCTGAAGAAGGAGAGCTCTGAGAATTCTCATCTTTCTATGTCCTAATGTTTCCACATCTTTCCCTCCTCATTGTTTGCTTTCAGCTGCGCTGTGCCATATCCTTAACTATGACATAAAACCTTAGAGGCAAGAGCCATGAGAACTCTTCCCGGATGAAGTTCCATCCAGTAAGAAGTGTCTATCTGTCCCTGTGTTTTACCACTGAGTAAAGAACAAACAATAAATATTTTTAAAAATTTGTTTCTGTTCCTTCAGTGAACTTTTGATACCATACATGGAACAGACGGGGGGCAGGAGGAGGTGGGAAAAAAGATATAACTACCCAACCTCTTATTATAGCATCCAAAAATTTTAACTGATATAAAACTATTTGCAATCCCAACCTAACCTTATCATTTTCATGTGGTGAAACTTAAAAGAAAAGAAAAACAAAGAGGAGAGCAAAGGATGCAACATACTAACTGAGAACACAGATTCGCTGTTATCTCCGTTGCTTGCCCCACATTTTTTATTGTTTCTATCTTATAACTTGTTTCCACTTTTTGGAGTCACTTAAGGATTACCATGACCACTTCTAAATAATTTTCCTTTCATTACTCAGGGTTTGCTCCCAAATAATTTTCAATATGGCCAGGGACCAGCCAGTGTTGAAAATGATTTCTGCCTGGTATCAGTTTCAAAATAAAGAACAGGTCAGTTTTGTACATTAAATAGGTGAAAGAAAAGATCGTCTGAATAGAAATAGTTCCACAGATGAGTTGTTTCTTCATTGAAAACCTACTGAAGGCCGTTACTGATTTGTTTCCTTTGTGGGATACAATGCCATTGTAAGATAGTTTTTATTTACTGGTGTGTTCTACCAACTTAGAATCATAGAACCATAGAATATTTAGGGTTGGAAAGGACCTTAAGATCATCTAGTTCCAACCCCCCTGCCATGGGCAGGGACACCTCACACTAAACCATGCCACCCAAGGCTATGTCCAACCTGCCCTTGACCACCACCAGGGATGGAGCATTCACAGCTTCCATGGGCAATCCATTCCAGTGCCTCACCACCCTCACAGTAAAGAACTTCCTCCTTGTATCTAATCTAAACTTCCCCTATTTAAGTTTGAACCTGTGACCCCTTGTCCTATCACTACAGCCCCTAATGAAGAGTCCCCCCCCAGCATCCTTAAAGGCCCCCTTCAGACACTGAAAGGGTGCTATGAGGTCTGTGGAGGACACCAGAACTGTACACAATAGTCCAAGTGTGGTCTCTTGAGAGCAGAGTAGAGGGGCAGGATCACCTCCTTCCACCTGCAGGTCACTCTCATTTTCATGCAGCAGGCTGGCTTTCTGGGCTGTGAGTGCATGCTGCTGGCCCATGTTAAGTTTCTCATTGACCAATACCCCCCAGTCTTTCTCTGCAGGGCTGCTCTCAATCTTTTCTCTGCCCAACCTGTAGCTGTGCCTGGGATTGCACCGACCCAGGTGTAGGACCTTGCACTTGGCATGGTTAAACTTCATCAGGTTGGCATCAGCCCATCTCACAAGCGTGTCAAGGTCCCTCTGGATGGCATTCCTTCCCTCCAGCATATCAACCAAACCACAGAGTTTGGTTTCATCAGCAAACTTGCCGAGAGCACACTCAATCCCAAACTTATCATCCCTTAACTTCTTCGATTTTTGTATTCATGTGTATGTAATCTCTTAGTGCTGTTTTTCTTTCTCTCTTTTTTTTTTTTAAAAAAAAAAAAAAAATTGTTTTCGTCTGGGATTTTTCCATCAGTATTGTCTTTACATTGAGACCAAAGGGGTTTTTAGTTTACTTATATTTTTCTCATGCAAACCTGAAGTTTAACAATAGTGGAGAAAGTTTAGAGGCTCCCTAGAGCCTTTCCAAATCTTTTGTACAATGATTTGGAATTTAGATAAAATTGCTAATCTCTTCTTCAGATTGCTATCTATTCAGCCAATGAGAATTAGAATTATGATCTTGGTTAAACAGAGCACCATGGGGCAGCACAAAGAAAAGGACCAAACTTCTAGATCATATTGAAAAGGTAAGGAGTGGAGTTTTAAGATGGTTTAAGTAACTTTAGGATAGACCACAGTGGATATTCACAGTTTCTGATTTATTTTAGCCAACTTAAGACATTTAGAGATATTTAAAAGCCTTGCTGTCTCTTCAGTCAATAGAAAGAAATCAACTTTCAGAGGTGATACAATGTTTTTTATTTAAACAACCATTGACAGAAAAGTTACCCTACACGCAACTGAAATTTTCCAATATAACTGAGAGGGTTTTTTCCTTTCTTTAAAAAAATGTGCCCCTTATTTCTAGTCTGCATTTGGTTAGCAATCTCATCCAACTGCTGGATCTCAGCAAGTCTTTTGTCCAGAAAGAAAAACAATTTGTCATGAGACAACTCTTTTCAATGCACGAGATAATAAAATTGCCCATTTAACGGCTCTTTGACAAACAGAAAAGCTTTTTGTCAGTAAAGCACTTTTTTTCCCCCCAAGAATCCTCTGAAACCTGTAGATAATTTACTTTTTTTTTTTTTTACACTTTGATGTTGTCTGTTGTCAGGAGAATTTGACGGATACCCCAGTAATAAGGTTTAAGACCCATCCACATAACACACATTGGTAGATAGACTATCAAAGAACAACTTGTTGGATTATTCTAACGATGGTGAATCTTAAAACAATTTATTCAGGGTTACAAGAGCTATTTCTCTTACAGAGATTCCAAAAGTATAGGACAGGAATTAGATTTAGTCATGTATCTGTGAATGCCAACAAAACCAAGCCCAGAATCATTGAAAGTAATGCTTCACCCAAATACATTTAAAATGTGAAAAGAGGCTATTGCAAAACAAAAGCCGTACAGCTGCTAACTCAGTGCCACACAGCCTCTTGCTCACCTCCATTTCCCCCATCCCAGGTGGAACACAGAGGAGAATCAAAAGAATGTAAACACTGAGGCTGATATAAAAACATTTTAATAATTAAAGTACAATATAATGCTGATACTAATAACAGTATTAATACTAATACAGGAAATAACAAGGACAGAGTTATAAAACTAAAAGGGAAAAGGAAAAGAAATATACACACAAGTGATGCACAATACAATTGCTCACCACCTACTGACTGATAGCCAGCCCAACCCGAGCAGTGATCCGGGCCTTCTGGGTTACTTCTCCCAGTTTATATACTGGTCATGACATGCTGTGGTATGGAGCATCCTTTTGGCTAGTTTGGGTGGGGTGTCCTGTCTCTGCTCCCTCCTGGCTTCCTGTACCACTCCTCACTGGCAGAGCATGAGAGACTGAGAAGTGTTTGACTAAAGGTAAGCACTGCTCAGCAACAACTAAAACATCTGTGTGTTATCAGCACTGTTCTCAGACTAAACCCAAAATACAGCATTGCACCAGCTGCTAGGAAGGAAATTAACTCCATCCCAGCCAAAACCAGGACAGTAGACAATATTAATCATGCACCAAAATCTATTGCACATGATATTACTAAACATATGAATAGTGAGAATCTCATGTTCCTATATCTGTATTTTAATAAAGCATTTTACTAACATTCAAGTGTTTACACATGTAATTCAGAAATGAATTTTAATTTGTTTGATGTCATCCATAAGGAATGAAATACAATATCCAAACTAATTGTCATGCCAGTAATTCCCTTCCCATCCTCAGCTTCTTTAGAAAAAACACCTTATACTGTCACTTGGATACAAGGGGGAACAATTTATGTCATTTTATACTGGCATAATGCCACAATATTTTAGAAAGTCAGTCTTAGTTGAAAAAACTTTAAAAAAAAAATACCTAAAATGGTCTGACTGAATCCTTAGTAAAATAAAGCTCTGGATAAATAGGTTTGCCTTCTACCCTGAGTCTAGCAAGCTAAGAAATACATTACTTTTCTCCCCTCCAATACCACCCTACCAAAGTTGATATAAGTATCAAAGTTGATGAAACCTTGCTTTATGTAGCCTTAGCTGCTGTGAAGATAAGCAACTGTAAAGGAAAGGAAGCCTGGACTCATTCTATTCAGGGTCTTATAAATGAACAATTAAATTTGAATTAGAAAGCTAGTGCAAAGATCATGATATTTCTGTTAGGAACCTGTAGAGCTGCTAATTCTAAGCAATTTTGCTCTGTCTACTGAATGCAACTGCATGGCAAGCAGAAAATACTACCTTCCCCATGTAAATTATTTATGAGAGGAGAAAAAAAACCAAACAAACAAACATATAAGTTTGCAGCAGCTACGGTTTGAAAAAAGGAAAGACATAGGGAGACTCCCGGAGCAGCAGAGTAGGGGAAGAGTAGGATCTGCACAAAGAGGAGGCTGCAAAGAGTGGAAGACATTGAGCTAAATGTCATCAGTTTGTGACATTTTAGGAGTGAGTAGACATTCCTGAAGTGCAAGAGAGCCAGAAAAAGTTGCAGGGCTTACTTAATTTTGAAACAGAGGATAGTAACTGCAGGTGAGAAAAGTTTGGGAGGGAAAAGAGCAGATCAAGACAAATAAGTAAGGAAGTGTCACTGACAGCAGTAAAAGCAGAGGAAGGTTTCAGAGAAGCAAGCAGAGGAGAGTAATGAGAAATTTCTGTAGAGTTAGCAGCAGAAAAAGAGAGGAAAGGTTAAAAGGATGAGAAGAATGAAAGGAAATGATAGAAGTAATAGAAGGATGGGATTATGAGAAAAAGGAACATGATAAGTTAGAAGAAAAGTATACTTAAGATCCAATTTAGGATTGGGGAAAGGTTTGTAGAAGCACAGAGAAATGAAAATAATCACTGGAGATAACAAGAACAGAACAAAAAAGGCAACTGCAAATCATCAAATGAGTTGGATTATTTCAACAGGTAGAAGCAGTTGGATTGCAAGCAGAAATCACTTTGGAATCACTCTTCAGAGGGTGAATTGCATTAAAGCAGACCCAGCAACTGTATTTTCCTAGGTATAGCCTAGCCCTTAAATAGCATCTGTAAAAGCATTGCCTCTCTGCAAATGCATTCAAATAATGTGGATTATCTAGGTGTGCAGGCCCTGGATACAAAAACAGCACTCCGAACAGCAACAGGACTATTTCAGCAGCTTCTCACCCTGCTCCTCACCACCCTCTTACCCCTGCCGTGTGCCATTCCCTATGTCTTGCCCTGGGACCCTACATCTTCATTGCTCTAGCAGAATGGGACAGCTATCCTCTCCACAGTGTAAGATCCTGTCCTTTCCTAGGTTGGGAAGCAGGGTGTCTGAGGGGAAAACAGTCAGTTTCACCTATGATAGCAGCAGCCATCCCCACCACTCAGGCTTTTCCCTCTCACTTTCCCTCCATCATCTGCTTCTCTCAGAGCTATGAGACCTGGGGAGGAAAGTGGAGGTGGAAGCACTATGGAAGGGTGGGAGTCAACCCCTAACTTCTAGATGTAAAGTGCTTATAAATCTAGAAGAAAAGACTCTGGGGATAAACTTCCCATTTATCACGCACATTGTTATACAAGCCACAGTGCTGCCCACTGACATTTTAAATGAATCAGCTACACGCTATGCATGTAGAATGATGGATTATGGTGCAGGAGGAGGTAAAACACCTTGCAGGAAAAGCACAGAGAAATAGACTGGGGCTTGCAGCTCCTGCAGCTGGGCGTGAGCAGCATTTGCCACGACACAAGGGCTGCCTCATCCAGAATTCTTCAAGGGACAATGGGGTGCCTTGGCAGGAGAGTGCATGATCTCCTTAGAGGCAGACATATTCTTTTTGTCATTGATGAAGACATAGGTGGAAGAAAGTGGCTGTGGCTTGCAATGACAGCTGTCCTGGGAAGTTTGGGGAAACCCAAGGTCTTTCACAAAGTAAAAGAAAAGGTGGCCTTGCCTGTCTTGTCACATTATACAACCGGCATCAGATCTAACAACTCAGGCTAAAACACGAGACATTGGTAATAGAGTCTTGTAACTATTTTGACAAAGGACTCTGCTTGAAGAACTTAAAAACAGAGTCTAGAAATTCTGCAGTAATGTCCTTTATATTCTGAAACTTGAGCTTGAAAAGGAAAAAAAATTACTTGAGAAAACACACATGTCAGCAGCTGCTAGCTGCTGGTATTTTACTGCACAAGTAGCGTGATGCTACCCAACAAACACACCAAAAAAGACTTTTGTTCCAGCGGAATTCTAAGTCTTAGATATAGCTGTAGTAATTAAGTTTAGAAACTGCAAAGGAGAAACAGGTCACTAAACTGAATGACACCAAAGTAGAATTCTAATGACAATTTCAAGTTAGTTGAAAAAGGCTTAGGGCAAGGTATGGTATTTCTCTGCCTTCTTTTCTTTTTAATTCTCTCTCTGTGATAAATGAGGTGACAAAATAAAGCTAATTTCTTTGTCAGAACAGGCTTCTTGAATAACGAGGAGAATGGGTATATATTCTTGCTGCTTTGGTCATTTTGATTTACCAGAAGAATTAATAAATTTGTTTCAGTTATCGTCTTTTTGAAATGTATGCATTGTGTCACTCTTCCTTCACAACAAATGATTAGTAAAGGTATAGAAAACAAATTGTTTAACACTTGAGTCAAAATTTCATTAAGCTGATGACAATATTTCCTTTAGGTAAGTATTGTTTGGCTAGACTGTTATTTCAGGGTCCCCAGCTGAGCAATATATTCAGATTAACAACGATATTTCTATTCTTTAGAAAGCAAGCACAGAATTAACTGTGTACTTGCATACTTTCAACTAATCAACTGCTTACATATAATGAGATTTTATACATACATATATGTGTGTGTGTGTGTGTGTGTGTGTGTTAAGGGATGCTAAAAGTGTTTGCCCTCTCCAACTGCCTCAGCCCAGGACTCTCTCCTGATCAGCTTGCCACTTTCCTGCTTGCAGGTTCAGCCAGTAGCGGAGTTGAGCACATCCCAGAAACACAGACACAGGCTAATAAACACCCTCCAGGTCAGACTTCAGTAGTAAGCATAAGATTTCACTTTAACACATATGGGTCTCAGTTAGACCTTTTAATGTATAGCACACATAGCATAAAGAGTGAAACATTGTTGAGAAAACATTCAATGAGAAGATATAAGAAGACAAGCCAAACCGGGTGGATCAGGCACAGGGCTCATCCATACAAGTATATTGATGGGCACAGTTTTACACATGACCAGCCCCTTTAATACTCCTTTCTGTTTACCCCTATTTGCTCCTCCCAGCTTTCCCTTCCTCTGGCATATTGCCTCAGCATTTGACATAGTACCACTTATCCCCCTCATCACCCAGGATCTTCAGGTGTTTGTCCTTATCAATTGTGAAATTCCTTTGTTCCTGCATCTTCTCCATAGCCTATCAGTTACCTTAACAGACCAAGGTTTGTTTCCAAATACTGTCTTTGTTAATATTAGTCGGTCACATTTTATGTCTGTGTGTTCGTCTTCCTCCCTTTTCTTTCTCTGCCTTCCCAAAAACTGAACGTTCTCATACTCCAGGCATTTGCACCAAGTAATGTGAACAACCGGGTTTGTTCTTGCCACAACCTGCCTTATCATTTGGCAGTCAGGTTTGTCTCTGTTCTTCTTTGTCTTCTTTCTCCAGATAACTTTAAAAGAACAGACATTCTACTTCCACATACTTTTACACTTTGAATTGACAAGACCCAAGTGAATTCAAACTCAAGTGTTTTGTTGTGTTTTTTTCTATAGTTTGAAAACTCAAAGGAAAGAAGATATTTTTATTAAAATTGAAATGGAACGTGCTTGAGTGATTTGGCTGTATTTTTCACATATGGTTTTATTCAGTGTATGTGAGCACAGAATAACTTGCCACAAAAGAACTGCAGAAGTCTAGGGCTATTTCTGATAACTGGTGGGTTTTGATCTGGATCTAGTGCTACTGCAAATAATCTGAAATTACTCAAAATAACAGAATACCTAAAAGAGCGGAGGAAAAACTGAAAAAGAGAGTCACTAAACACTTCAGTTCAAATGCCATTTGCTTTGCTGCCCCAGGTAAAGTTTCAAAGTTTGTGGCTAGGTTTCTGGGAGAGTCTGGGAGAAGGTCTTCTTCATTTCTTTCTTCTGTGAGTCATGTGGATAGAACCCCAAACAAGTATATGAACCAGGGTGCAGCATATTAGTTTTGATTGTATGTTTCTTAGCACCAGGAAAGCAGGACTATTAATTCATGGCTACATTAATTCATATCCCTTTCCAGCTGCTCATTTATTGACATTTCCTTATTTTGGTGTTCACAGTGCTTTGGTTCATTTTCCACATCTGTTTCAAACTTTCCTTAGGCAGCTACAGCCACTCTCATAACTCCTTCCTTTTACTATTGTAATTTTTCTTGTTAATTACTTTTTAAACTTTGGTTTGGATTTCGTCCATTATTGTTTCAGTTTTCTTGCTTTGGGACCCTCTTTTAAGGTAACTTGGGAGTCACTATAACAACAGAAATCTTGGAATTACCTTGGTAAAATATTATGATATTGGGATACCTGGAAATGCCAGTCTGCAGGATTTAGGGATTTAATTTACTGCATGTAAATTGGGTATGGATGGCCAACCTCAGAAACTTTGGGATAGATGTGTGCTCTGACTAACATCACCACAGAAATCAGTGTGATGTCAAGAATATTCAGATACTGAAGGTAACTGAACAGCTTCTGTGTTCTTTTTTATTGCTTTCACTGTGGCATATCAAGCTTGCTCTTTGCATAGTGAAATTTTCAGAAGTACAAGATGTTTAAAAAAAAAAAATCAATTCTTTCTTTAGATTAAAAAAGAAAACAAACAACCCATAAAATCCTCCCAGTATGCTTTATGCACAAACCTATTCATAGAGTTCTAGTTAAGGGATTTTTGAAAGTTTACAAATCTCATTATCAGCAATGATTAAACATGGATGGTTAACCCTGGAGATGAATTTGGGAAGAATGCTAAAGCAGTGATATTTGCCTGTAGATAATCAAGCCTGGAAAAGAGAGTGTGAAGATAATTTGTATCTGTTCTAAGCAGCTTCACAAGTAGGATTTCTTTGCACTTAGCTGTTTTCTTCTGTTTCACTAGCAACTTATTTTCAGCTTAGCAAGTTACTTCTGAGACTCAGCCATGCACCTTAAATTAAGCCAATTTCTTTTCAGGTCAGTAGGTGCAAAAGGGATATGGTATAGCATTTTTCATTACTAGATTAGTTTTGTTACTCAGGAATTCATCAGAATATACTCTGAAACTTTCAAATTTGTAAAGTATAAGGTACATATTAACAAATAAAATTCACCAGAAGAATATTCAAAGAGATACAGTTTGCACTGGTCATAATAGCTTCCTCCTTCACAAATTACAAAGCCTGACTTTTGAAAAAAAGTGTGAAGAGACATGATTTTCTGTCATGTTCAGTGACCAGGCAAAGTTACTGTTATAACATTGTAAAACACTAAACAGGGCAACACAAGTAATTTTGGGCAGGCTGGTTTGCGGGTGAAATACTGAAACAGCTGTTGCACAACTCAGGTCATAATTAATAGAGGTCATAATTAATAGAAGTCATAATTAACACCAGCAAAAAGATTTTTAGAAAATGGGTGTTGCTAAACTAGTCTTTTACAGTAAAATTGGACTTCTAGTTAGAAAAGGAAAGAGAATCACTACAATGTAATCGAGACAAACACTGTCTTTCCCATCTCTTTCTCCCTGTCAAAAAAATAGCTGTATATATGTTAAGTGAACTAAATCCTTTGCAGTGTTCAGTGTTCATAGTGTTCAACAATAGTCTTCATTTCTATAATGAAATTGATTATGCTTCTGATCTTTGAAGCAGTCCCAAAAAAATACATGCATATGGACTGGACTCAAGGTCATGTTTTTGTCCATGTTTTTCCCCCTACACCTCATTTAGTTTCCTTTTTCCTGAAGAAAGCATTTTTAAAATAGGGTAACATTAAAACGTCTATGGACATGGCTACATGAATAAACAGAGTAAGAGCTATTTGGATATGTTGCGCTTTACACCAATGTGTAAAAAATAAAAAATCACTTTTTGAGCCACAAAAGGCTTTCCTAATTAAGAAATGCCACCAAAGATACTTCTGACGTATTTTGGATATACTCACTGTGTGAGTACAAGCAGGGCTTTTCTAGATTCCTACCATTTTGTGCCAATATAAAGAATCACTAAAGTAGGGACACTACTGTGAGCCATGTCAGAATTCTGCCAACCATGAACTTTGCTATAAAGAGGAAGGAAATTGAGACAGCTCAATTGCAGCTCATGTGAATCATTGCGGAGGCATTTCCCCAAATTACATGGTTTGCATTTCAGATCTTTTTAATGTTTTGGGGGTTTTGGTTTAGTTATTTCTTTTCTTTTCTTTTTTTTTTTTTTTAATTATTTTTATTTTTCCAGGTATGGATAAAATCAGAAAGAGTTCAAAAAGATGTTCCCCAAAATTTCCATAGAAATACTTCAAACAGCCTTTGTTGTAACTGTCCCCCAGCAAATGTATATTCTAGGTTTTACATTGGTCCAAGAAAACCTCATCTCTAGATTTTACATCTGTGTGCAGTGTTTCTTAGTTACATAACAATCTCAAAATTAAATAACACTATTTTATAAATAGTTGTTTTCATGCTGCAGATTTTGATCTAAGAGTAACTACAGAAAGACTATGTTTCTTTCTGTATAGCAGCTTACAGAAAAAGAAGAAAAATGTCACTTTGAATACAAGCATGTTAACATTTGTCAGTACATTTAGCATCCAATAAGACCATCCTACAAATATGCTTTTGTATGCTGGAGGTATGAGTGCAGCAAAGAATAGGAAAGGTTCTTCTCATGTGCTGTATTTGTGTTTTGCTCAGACAGAAAATGTAATATTTTTAAACCTGGTACAAACCTCAAGATGAGGTTTGTGTTATTCTATAGCTATTATCTGTGACCATATTGTCTTTAAAAGGACACTTAATCCAGTATTTTTGCAAATATTGTTGCTGTCTCCACTGCAGTCCACATTTTTTGCCATGCAATGACTCAGAAATATGCCTACTGTTCTGACACAGATTGTCAAGCTGTGTCATGTCACCCACCTTGGCCAGCTGTAAAGTCAAATTCACAAATAGCACAGGAAGCAAAATAAATACAAAAAACCTGAGTATGCTTAATTAGGTGCTCAAAAGATCATTTTGTGTTGTCTCTGAATGTCAAAGCATCCTCTTTTATTTTATAGGCCCCCAGACACATCTCTAACATACTAATTAGCACACCATATAGAGCAAGGTATTTTTTCTTTCATAAAAAAAAAAAATGAAAATTATTTATATTCTAAATGTAAAAAGTATTTCTGTCAATGCATGTGTATATAATTACTACAGCAAGGAGCACACAGAAAATCTGACTAACTTTATTTGTTGTGAACAGAAGTTGTATCATGTTTGCAACATAAATATGCATGGACCTGCTTGCATTTTGCTTTGAATCCATGTCTTTTTGCTAATGCTTCAGTCTCCAGATCAAAGAGCAAAGGCAATACGGTTCAGTATAGGAAGCCAGCCACCAAAACCAAACAACAGGCAGTTCAAGTGAAAACTTTGCTGACTTCTTTGCCCAAGTATTTCAGGCATGCACCAAAAAAATAAATAAAAAATGAAGCCATAGCAAAATCCAGAATCTGTTTGTAATTGATCAGTGAGGAACAAATTAACAAAGTAACATCCTTCAAATCCTATGTGTACAAAAACGAGTCCGGTCATCTCTGGATATTACTGCTTATGACAAGCACCGCCACAAACTATGGTGTGTTCTGTATAATTCAGACTGTAAAGAAGCAGGCTGAGATGCAGCTCAGACTTTGGGTCTACATCAAAGGCTGGATTTCATCTCATCAAAACTTCAGTTGCATTTCCAGTAGAAAGATGACCTGTTTCACACAGAGTTTTGCTTAGGCTTTAGTTGGATAACATGAATTTCACTCAGTCACTGATACACACCCTATTATGTGTTTGTGATAACTTCAAACATAGAGTAGATAATAGGATGATCTGTATGTGGTAGAGAACATTATCTCACTGGGATGATGAAAAAGCATCCCCTTTCTACTTATCTTTGTGTTTATATCTCATGAGACATTTTTTCATACAAAAAAGTATGGTTTATACCATATGTAGTAAACTCATACATTTCTTAGAACCCTCCACTTGTCTATGATATTCCCAGTAATCCAGTGATACTTCAGTCCTACTAAACTCCTAATCCTAGATGAGAGTCTTACCGTCCTATATTTACTTATAATTTTGTGTGTTAAACTGTCAGTTCACTGTCTTTCTGAAACAGAAGTTGAATGAAAAACTGTCCAGCTTTAAGCAACTTTATGCCTCAGTTTCACTGCTTTTTTGTGGGGTTTTTTTTTTTCCTTTGTAAATATTCTCTAGATAATATTGACATATTCACACTGAAGTCTCATCTTTCCTATCTTTCAGTGTCTCAAGAAGTTTATACTTAAGATGACTTCCAGATATAATTTACTCAAGATGTAAAAGTTGATCTGTTCTGTGAGTAAACATCACCAACAAGAGAAAAGATTCTGGACATGGTGTTGACTGAATACAATAGATACACAAACAAAAACATAATTAAACTCACTTCCTTACAGCTGTCTTGACTCTATAATACCAAAACCTACTTGTTTAAAAAAAAAGATCATTTTTTTTATATAGTAAAGATAAAGGAGCAGAGCTTTTAAGTACAAGGTAAGCTTTTTTTTTTTTTTTTTTTGAGTGAAAAGTTATATTGTGCAGAAAACTGCATTATGACACTGATCTTAAAGTTTGCAATGAGAAATGCTTGCTTCACCTTCTGCGCTAATATGCTCCAGATGAATGGGCCGGACATCATTGCTGAACAGAAGTTGCATATATGTTGAAGATGTCAGAAGGGCTTTCTAGTTCCTGAGTCTAGCCTCCTCCTAGGCTATGCTTTAACTTTATATAGATATGTAAAGAAAACATCCTTTTTGTGCCTTGTTCATTTTCCCATGGAAGACATACGAGCATGGAAACACAAAACTAGAGGTCATTTATCTGCAAGATCAGAAGCACAGAACACCAGGATGTACTCCATGAGGAAGTAGAAAATGTTAATGCAGTTTGAAAAATATCCATTCCTTATACTGAATTTTTTATCCAACCCACAATTTTCATTTATGTGTGCTGAAAGAGCACCTTTCACCTTCTTACTCACCTCAGTAGATCTGTGGGAAAAAACATAATCAAGCCACTGATAGAAGCTTATGAATATAGATACTCATCAGTACATACCAGTTTTCAACTACTGCTGTTAATGTTTCATATGAAATCATTATGTGAGTTAGAATCAGATTTCAGATAAAATTTATGTCAATACATGCATATCCATCTAGTGGCTTCAGACTGTTTCATGAAAACTGGATGTTCTGGTGGTTTGAGTGAGGTTTTTGCTTTCTCTTGAGGGTTTTGGCTCCCGGTGGTATTTTTTGGCGCTTTTTTTATTTATTTATTTTGCATTTTTGAGGGTTTTTTTCAGTTTAATCTCCTATTTCATATTACCTAAACAAAGATTTGATTTTCCTCAGCACTGGTCCTTAAAAGACAATAATTAAAACCTTATAGATCTGAACATCCTGGATGACAGTTAAGTCAACCACAGCAGTCTGCTGTTTTCCTGCTCTACTCACAGAAAAAGGCCACAGTGTGACAGCAACCAGTACTTAGAAATTGCTTTAACATTATGATCAAAAAACACAAGAGGGAGGAAAGTAGGGCAAACAATTGTTAATACCCAATACTTGCAACAGTCAAAGCTGTCTGCTATATCAGATTAGATATCTTAGAAAACACTAATTTAATGGCCTGCAACCAATATGCTATGTTCCTCATAATCTGGCCAAGTTTGTTCGCTGGTGTACCCTGGAGTGCTTTCTCACCATGTAAAGAAAGAAATAAATTTTTATACGCATTATGTCTTTCCTATAAAATGCCTGAACAACTTCATTTTTATCTGAGCAATGATGCAAGACAGAAGGAGCCAGCCGGTTAAACTGCATATGGTATCACTTCTGAGGTACAATCATTATTCCTAAAATTCTACATTTAAGATGCATCCAGCCATTCTGTGAAAATGAGGATAGGCTCAGCTCTGGCAGTTATCATTATACTGAGATGAGACTGAAGTCTTATGATGGCCCAAATGGATCTAGTGAATATTTAGTCTGGAAGATGAAGACCAAAGTACCAAACAACACCCAAGATTCAGAAGGTCCAGGAAAAGTAAAAGTATTGTTCAAATTACTCTGTGTAAAAAGTGTAGACAAGCACTTAAGTAGATCACAGGTGATTGCTCTCATATTTCATACTTTCAAATATAAGAATCAAAATAATTGAGTAGTATGCCATCGTAGGAAAAACATACAAACCTCACAGAATCTCTTTGCAAGTTACTTACACTCAGGCAGATAGAAATGGGGAGACAATAATGTGATATTGGGAAATAGAAGATTATACTCTGACACTTCTCTGCCCTTAGTTCTCTCTGAACTTCATGACAAAGCAAATATTAATGACAGGACTGAAAACAGAGAAATAAGGAAATGTGAGGAATGTTTTCAAGCAGCATATCTCAATCTTAAAACCAGTAACAGAAACCGGATGGACACTCGATTAAAAGTTTGTTGACAGGCTTTGTGTGCCAATTGGTAGCAGGTGCCAACTATTCTTTACTGAATGTGAAAATTATTTGTGGGGTGGGGATGGGCTGTAAAAGAGCTTTGAAGGTGAAGCCAAGAAGCTTGTGTCTGAAGTGGCAGAAAAGCAGTATCTAGTGGAGGGAGGTGTGGGGAGAGGTGAAATGGTCAAAACAACAGACCAGGAAAATGATCTTTGCAGCAGCTGAGCAAGATTTCATTTGTCAAAGTCAGAGAAAAAAGGGTGTTGCAGTAGATAAGAAGTGAGATATTTCAGCTGAGCAGATAGATAGCAAAAGCCACATTTTACATATAGTCTGCAAAAAGTATCTGTGAAAACTAGACATCACATGAAAATGAGGATTTAGAAACTGGACACAGTCAAAGGGGATAATCGTCATTCCAGGCATTACAGTTACCTAAGGAAAAATACTTTCAAAACTAAAATGATTGACTTTTTAATAACAGGTGGCTGTTAATGTTAACGTTTAATGTTAAGTTAGGTAGTTCATCAACAATTGGCAAACTGAAATTTTTAGGTCAGACTCTTCGGTGACTAAATACTATAGAGATTAATGATAGCTGGAGGTAGCAGCCCTGTAGCATGAATTATTTCCTTCTGGAAAGAGCTCAGATTTTTCACATTGATTGAAAGAATTCTACTGAGGATATGAGATACAAGGCTCAGTGCAGAACTCTGAAGTCAGGTACGCTTTTGGGCAGAGGCCTTGCTCCACTACTACTATTTCTAGCTGGAATTTTTTTGTACTGTAGTGCTTTCCAGACCATCCTTGTATATTGTGAGCTTATACAACCAAAGTGAGTCTCAACTGTCACTGGCTTTCTGGAAGGAACACTTTTAGACTAAGCCAATAGTCTAGGCTTATGTATTCAATGCAAAAGTATCTTGACAAAGTGTTTTATTCTTTTCTAGGATATCAATATAAAACGGTTGAATTTCTTACACAACAGTGCCTCTCTGCACTGATTAGACAACTAGCCTGAATCTCAAGTCTGAGTAATGGAATTCCCACTTTACTCAACTAAAATCTGAAGTGTCTATCCATATGTTTTATTCAGACATATTTTTGAATAAGCAACCAATATATCAGTGACAGCAAGAGGAAGAAAAGAAGTCCTGGACAGTGGAATTCCTTAAGGGAATCCTTTGCCTAAAGAAAATTTTTAGTGTATAATGACAAGAAGAAAAGTCTGAATCTGATTTTCGAAAGAGGTAGAAAAAAGATTAACTGCTTTTCTTCAGGTCAAATAGAGGAATTTGACCTGAATACTTTGAATCCTAATCCACTCTTTAATCATTGACTAACTTCCCCATTACAAATGACCATGCCTGCATTTGTCTGCGGTAAGCCTGGGAATCTCTGCTCTAGCATTCCAGCGAAAATCTATTTTATTCCATAGAATCATAGAATAGCCGTGTTGGAAAGGACCTTTCTATCATCTAGTTCCAAATCCCCTGACATGGGCAGGGACGCCTTGCACTAAACCATGCCACACAAGGCGCTGTCCAACCTGGCCTCGAACACCGCCAGCGATGGAGCATTCACAACTTCCCTGGGAAACCCATTCCAGTGCCTCACCACCCTATCAGTAAAGAATTCCTTCCTTATAGCTGATCTAAACTTCACCTGTTTACCTTTGAATGCATTACCCCTTGCCTTATCACTACAATCCCTAATGAAGAGTCCCTCCCCAGCATCCCTATAGGCCCCCTTCAGATACTGGGAGTCAGCTCTGAGATCTCCACACAGCCTTCTCTTCTCCAGGCTGAACAGCCCCAACTTTCTCATCCTATCTTCATACAGGAGGAGCTCCAGCCCCCAGATCATCCTCGTGACCCTCCTCTGCACTTGTTCCAACAATTCCATGTCCTTTTTATGTTGAAGACACCAGAAATGCACACAGTACTCCAAGTGAGGTCTCAGAAGAGCAGAATAGAGGGGCAGGATCACGGCCTTCGACCCGCTGGTCATACTCCTTTTGATGCAGCCCAGGATATGGTTGGCTTTCTGGGCTGCAAATGAACACTAGCAGCTCATGTTCATTTTCTCATTGACCAAGACCCCCAAGTCCTTCTCTGCAGGGCTGCTCTCAATCTCTCCTTTGCCCAACCTGTAGTTGTGCCTGGGATTGTTTCAACCCAGGTGTACGATCTTGCACATGCCCACCTCACAAACATGTCAAGGTCCATCTGGGTACCATTCCTTCCCTCCAGCATATCAACCAAACCACACAGCCTGGTGTCAGGGGCAAACCTGGGAAGGGCACACTCAATCCCACTGTCCATGTCACCGACAAAGACGTTGAACAAGACTGGTCCCAACACCAATCCCTGAGTGACACCACTCGTTACTGGTCTCCAGCTGAACACTGAGCCATTGACCTCAACTCTTTGTGTGTGGTCATCCAGCCAGTTCTTTATCCACTGAGTGGTCCACCTATCAAATTGATGTCTTTCCAACTTAGAGACAAGGATGTCATGTGGGACAGTGTCAAACACTTTG
>JANRGW010020034.1:0-16746 GCA_024733675.1 Psilopsiagon aymara | reverse complement strand
ACCCAAACAAGAACAAGAAGAATGAGGCAGCAGCCTTAACCCTTGCACTGAGGAGGTGAGCAGAGAGAAAGCAAGCAAGCACGGAAAAGCCATGCAAGCACCAAACCTATAGGCTATTGCGGCTCTCTTTTGCTTCACTGAGGACAGCTATTCTGCTGACAGCCATGCAGCATAAAGGCATCATGCTGATTGTGTTCTTGGAATATGTTCTATCCGGCCATGGGGAAGCAGGTAAGCGAAATACATCAATGTTACCATTCTGAAACAATTTATCTTAAGTTGAGTGAAGGGAGAGGGAATAGAAATCAGAGCTGCTGGTTAAAAGAAATGATGTCATCATCTTCAGTTTAGATTGGATTTTTACAAGGAATCTGGGTTAGTCAATATATATAAATGCTTCTCATCCCTTGCAGTACACAGCTTTATAGCTCAGTCTCTTCCCAAAGGATTGGGATGTACGGTTTCATACATCCTTACAAGAAAAAGAGTGCTATTTTTGTGAATGGAAGAAGAGTAACAGATAAAGAGAGAGGGAGATGGACTGAGATGTGCTGGGTATTTGTTTCGAGGAGGAAACATTGCCTTCCTAGGCTGGACAAGGGTGAAACAACAACCTCCTTGGACAGCAGCACTGGAGGAATCCGAATTATTCTCTGTTAACTCCGTTGTGCATCGTTAAAAATCAGAGACACTGTTTAGGAATTACTATTTATCCAAGCCTGCCCATTCATTCAGTGTATTCCCTAACTTCACAGTTAACATGCAGTGGACAAGATTAAATTAGCATTAGAGAAAACATGGATTAGGGCAGAGTCCATTCCTCACACTACCTGTGCTGTTTAAGAGATGGATTTAAGGTATTTCCATACATTTACAATCCTGTCATGTTATCCTGTGACTCAGTTGGGAAAAAGCCTGTCTATCGCAACATGCCAGGGAATGAGTGGAGGGAGGACATGTACCTTAGTCCTCTCAGGGTCTCATCCTGGGCATTCCCTGTTTTCCCAGTCCGGGACCCTCAGTGTAGGATGCATCTGTTAACACGCAGCACAGGAGGGCTGGGGAGCTGGCTGGTGAAGCTGCTGATGCTGTTGCAGAAGGCAGCCTCTTACAAACCAGCCTAAATCTGCTCTGCAGCCAATTCAAAAGGGAAAATGAATCTGCAAGGAGATGCAGCCCACAGCGGACTGCTTGGAAAGTGAGCTTGAATGGAGAGTGAGAGTTCTGCATGGAGCTAAACATGCTCTGAGCGTAACAGCGTAGGACACAGGGAATAACAGCAAAACAATTGGATACTGAAGGTGATGATGTTAAGGGTTCAATGTCACTTCAAATGAATATATACTACCGGGTCAAAAGGTTGTACGAACCATCAGCCTGTGAACGCACAAGGGTTACCTGCTCATTTTATGTTGTTGTTGTTGTTGTTATTATTACCATGGAAGCAGTATTAAAATCTTGACTTAACCTTGAACCTCTATAGGTCCAGGTACAGGCAGGGCGAGCACTGTTCAGGCTACGGTTAGCCTGGACAGTGCCCATCTATGTGAAATGATTTGGAAGTCTCAGCCTTTTCCTGAGCAAGGACATGTACAGTGAGGTGTGTTTTGTGCCTACATTATTAGCTCACACAATAAACTCATTTTTCAGCCCTATAGTTGATCCTTCTTGATCAAAAGCAAAACATATTGATGTGGCAGCTGTGTGGGGGATACATGAAGTGTAATATTTGTGGGGAGTACAATATTTGCCTTCTGCCATCTCTGCTCAGAGAAGTCAGTCTGGATTGTCAAGATTGGTTGCATGGATCGTTAAATAGAATGCCAAGGGAAAATAAACCCCCTCAGTGGTTAGGCTGGGGGAGTCACTTAAGTTTTATACTGTGAGATGTGACACTTGGGTGACCTTCCCCTTGCGCTGCTCCCCTTACTCTGCAGTGGTCTGAAACTCTTGCATATAGGGACAGTTGTTAAGACAGGTTTCCTCTGGGCTCAGGTCATTCAGCTCCTCTGTAGATGAAGTTGTAGGTGCTGAAGCCCATTTTTGCTCCAGAAGGGCAGGCAAACTGCAACTGGACACAGTGGAAGAGAGCCCAGACCTGGGATCTTATTCTTCTGTCCGTGCTCCAGGTCGCAGAGGCAGATTGGGTTTGTAGCATATTCAGAACGTCACCTTTGGGGTATTTATGAAGGCTGGCTCTGTAGCTCCAGTTATTAGGGCTATTGTAGTGCAGAAATACATCAGGCTACTTGTAAACGGATGAAGACTTGCCAAACTTCTTGCATATAGGCCCCAGACAACAAAGGGTTGTATAGCACTTCTGTTGTAACAGCATTAAGGGGTGAAGGTCTGTATCTGACTAATGAAAACTTGTGACACTCCTGTCCCCAGGGTGCTTGGCTTCAAAAGAACATCTAAAGTTTTCTGTTATTAAGGAAAAAGCTAAACTGATAGAGAACAAGAAAAATCCAGGTTGGACATAACAGGCTCAAAGTGCTCCATCAAAACTGTAGCAGAAGATGCCCAGAGGTTTTAGTGTTCACATGTTGCTCAGAACTGTGAAATTCACTTTCCTGTCTCACCGTGGACACACACAGACATAAATTAGATACGGAAAAGAAATAGAAATTCCAATTAGAATCACTCACAAAAGGCAGCTCTCCAGGCACCTCAGCAGGCTTTGAGTGACCGTATGAGCTTTCTAATGTCAAGTATCCAATAGAGGGTGAAAAAAAGCCCTAAAAAAACCCAGAACCTGTTTTTGTCAATGTCCACAGTGTTCCATTACATTCCAAGGCAAGTAAGAGGTGCCTGTTTGAGATGGTGTCCCAGGCATATCAGTAGTGTGAGCTCCCTTCAACTGTAGGATTCCCTAACCATTGGGTGATGCGCTGTTATAACACATGCTGGGCATGTGCCATTGACCTGCCACTTTGTGGCACAGCTCTGAGGAACCAGAAAACAGACAAATAAATTAATCATACCATACCATCGCCATCCTCCTTGGAGTAAAACCATCCTCTATGGAGTAAACCCATCCTCTGTGGAGTAAAAGCTCATCAACTCCATAATAACATGCAGTGTCCATGCACAGCCAAACTGTTTAGCTCTTTATGAGTTATTAAGTGAGTCCTCCTGGTACTTGGCGTGAGCTCTTTGTGCTCCTGCTGCTGCTTCTGTCCTGCAGCAGTCTTCCCTCACTGTCCAGATTCCACATTTCATGTTGTTTCCACAGAACTGGCGAGTGATGGACAGGCTGCAGCATCCTTGTGGCCAAGCAATGTCCTGCCAATTGATTTCTTTAAATACAAAGCTTTTAATCGACTCCAGATTTTGTTTTCCAGCTCCCTTCTGCTCATTTGCATTTTGTTCTTCTCCCATTTTCCTAATGACACAGCAGTTCAGACAGGAACTGTTTATTGATATTGCTGCATTAGCTGGTGGAGGAAATCAACCTTCTTGTGACTCTTATGCAAGAGAACAACCATGGTTTTCTTCCTTTTCCAGCTTCAGATAAACCAACTGAAAAACTCAATACCAGAATAATAGCCCATTTATATGAAATAGGAAAAGCAGCCATTCCCTTTAATAAAAGTTTCCTTTTTTACTTTGACATCCTTGTCTGCAAAGCTTCCCCTATAAAAGTCCTTGAATTCAGAACTCCTGCATCCCATTTCCTTCAGAAAAGCTTCGGTGGTGTGTTGCATCAACAGAGACGGCCTCTCTTTTAATTGTATGGTATATTTGTCCATAATCCAATAGCACTTGCAACATGAATGCATTCTCAATCAAAAGTAAGTAACCTGACTCTTTGAGCTAATGCTTGTTCCAAGTTCAGTTATAAGATCAGTCCCATTAAATTGTCTGGAAGCAAAGATGACATCTTTCTGCAGCACTGAGCAATATCAGCTAATTTCCAATCTACTTTGAACACAGAAATCACTGCGGTTTCCTTATTTCCAGTAACTTTTACCAAACACCTTGGACATGAGCGTGAACCTAAATGCCACTTGCAAAGACATTCTTGAGGCTCACTGTGGTTTTGCTGACCTGCAAACCTGAGTCCCTTCTCAGGACAAAAAGCCTCAGAGAAATTGCAAGGAACCTCCCAGATAAAATCTCTGCAGCTCCTGGTGTTCCCCTGTACCTGTACCAGGCTCGGATGGAGTAAGAAGTTCATAATCAGGCAGAAAATACATTGAAATGGTCATAAAGCAGTGAGGATGGTGTGAGGGCTGGCTGGAGGTTCTCCATTACCACTAGGAATCACCTGCTGAGTTGAAGCTGGGGAGCCAAGATCAGAACTGATAGAGCCAAACATCCCCATCACCCTTCCTCTCCAGCTGACTTCTGCAGCAAATCCTGTGCCATGAGAATCCATCTCTGTGTGGGCACATGCAGTGGTTGGCCTGAGGAGGGGGAGCTCCTTGTCTTCTGTGGAAGAAAACCTCCACCAGGAGGAAACTACCACTACTGCATCTCCAGACACCTTCTCTTTCCTTGAGGCTGCTGCTTAGTGCCTGCAAGGCATGCACACTAAGTCCAAGCTCCTTTGAAGGTGGCTTCCACCTGCTCCTGAGAGTAGTCAAGGGCATTTTCGGATGATCTGATTTCTTGCTATCTAAGGGTTAAGACTACCTTAAGCTCCATGTAAGCTAGGACAATATACTGCCTTGGTCAATAGGATTCAATAGACATACAGCAACTTTGTTTTGTGTCCTAATGGTGGGAAGCAAAATGCATGAAGTGATTTCCAAACCAATGTCTGCCTCTGACCTTTCTTTTCCTGCCTGTGCAGAAAGGTCATGAAGGAACTAAGGACAGAAACAACTCAGAGGCAAAACTGTGCATGTTAGACACTAGTTTTCACCTTAAACATTCCCTTTGGAAAGAGGCACATCAGTTTCATCCAACGACATTTACAGTCTGAGTATTTTTATAGGGCTGAATTAGAGTCTTTTCTTTGACATAACTCCTTTTAAAACTGATTTTGCTTGAGGAAAGGCTGAATAAAAACCAAGGAGGGGTTTTAAATGTTGACCTAGACTGTTGAACTAATAGCTGACCTCTGAACTGCTCCTGGATTACCCAGGGTTTACGGTCATCCTCGGTTTCATTGGAAGGGTCATTTCCTGTCGGACTTCCATCCAGCCATCTGACTTGTGACCTCTTGGATTAGATTTATGACCTCGCAAGGTCACTCTTTAGCTCCTAGACTGTTAAGTTGCAAAGAGGACGTTGTGTGTCATTAGAAATGAAGTTTTCACCAGCAGGTAAGGTTTCGTAATGACCTTTAATGCTGGTGTCACAAGACACTACTGATTTCCAAACGATATTAAGGCTTTGCAGTCATTCCTACCCATTTTTATTCAGAAGCAGCTGTACACATTGAAGATACCCTAAATTTGACAATATTTGCATATTTGTCAAACAATATTGTCACTCTATGTCCATGTCAAGGTATTTAAACAAGGGAGACTTGATTTTAAGCTCTTTTAAGTATTAACAAGTCCAGCTGATCTCAATAGGAGCAGCAGAAACTCAACATCCTTCAAAACTATGCCAGTAATGCCGAACTACAGAAATACATGCTTTCTCTCTGTGTTTGTATGTGCAATTATGGTCCGTAATGAGTTGGGCAGGAATAGTCTCTTTCTTTAATGTATCTACGATGTGCAGTACAGTTTGACTTTGCTTTCTGGTAACAATGAAAATAAATGCATTGAATAGATTCAGCCTCAGTTATAGAGCTTTACAGGAGTGGAAGTAAGAAAATGCAATACTTCTGCAGTTAAACATGGAGTTCATGTTTAACCATCAAATTTAGATGGACACAGCTGCATTTTCCACAGATGTATCAAAGTAAAGCACCACGACCATGAATTTTCTGAAGACCTCAGTTTCTGAGTTAGGACCAAAAGCAAGGACTAGATTTACTAAGAAATTCCCTCCCAACTTTGTGTGATAAGATGAAGTAGCTCTCCTTAGAAGTACATCACTCCCCAAAAGAGGCCTCTGATCATTTGTATGGTCACCTATGGTACAGCCTGACAACCATGTGAGGAACTCTCCTTGTTGTGTTTCTTTGCCTGTGTTTCAGACCCCACCAGGCTCCGAGCCTTCCGCTGCAATGGCCGTTCCTGCAACCCTCCAGTGGGAAACCTGGCAACAGGGAGGACACCAGTCACCCTCACCACCTGCGGCCAGAACAGCACAGAGCTCTACTGCTTCTACCCAGACCAGAATCTCCTCCATCAGGTCACCCATGGCTGTGGGCAGCCTCGCTGCACCAAGTGCAATGCCAACCAGCCTGATAACTCCCATCTCCCTGCTGACATGACGGACGATTTCTTTGCAAACCCCATCTCCTGGTGGCAGTCTGCCCAAGGGGTACACAGGGAAGAAATCAGACTGGACTTCGAAACAGAATTCTACCTGACCCATGTCATTGCTGTGTTCAAGTCACCTCGCCCAGCTGCGATGGTGCTGGAAAGATCCCAGGACTATGGGCAGACTTGGAGGCCCTACAAGTATTTCTCTGTCAACTGTACAGCGACTTTTGGACTTCAGGATGATCTGATTGAGGAGGGCTCCATGTGCACGTCCAGGTATTCAGATGCAATGCCCTGCACCAGAGGAGAGGTAAGTGGTAATTGAGGTTTGGACTGAGTTTAATGTCAAACAGCTAAAGACTGGCTGAAAATCAGAGAGCATGTACTCAAAGAGATGCCATACATATAAATGAAGTAAGGTCACCCATCCCCAAAAGCTTTGTGTTAGAAAATGAAGGGTAAGAAGAAGAATTATATATCAATGAAAATGAATAGAAATGCTTTAAGAAATTTCTTTTATGAGAGTGCACAGGATAGGATTAACACTGCCTGATTTTACATTGCAGGTGCCAGGAACTGAGCTAGAATTCCAACCAAATAGATGCAGGGAAATACACATTTATAGAGTCTGATCTATCCAAACTGTTTTGCTGCTTTAGGATGAGACGAACTGCATGGTCATTCCTTTTCTTCTCCATCTAAAAAGTCCTGCGTGATTGGATGACTTTCAAACGCATCCTTGCCCTAAGAGTAATGTAAATTTCTTGCTGGGGCAACCACTCTGTATCAAGCCAAAGGATCCAGGAAGAGGAAGGGGAAGTGAACAGCCAGGTTTCATTATTCGAGTGGGAAAAGAGCAGACATAAAGGCACAAGACATCCCTATAGCCACAACAGGAGCTGGAGTCATTCGCTTCCTTCTCTCTTCCACAGAGAAGTCCCAGCCCTCTTGGTCTCCCTGTCTGGAAGCGATCATGCAGGTTTGGCAGTAATACTTTGCTGCATGCTAAGCTCAGGTGTGAGATGAGTGATCCAGACTTCAAAAACCACAGTGGTTTCAGCAGTGCACTTCCAAATGCACTTGAGAACTAAACCAGTGTACTATACCTGGCACAGGGGAACAGCACTAAGGACTGAGTTCTTTTTGCAACAGGCCAGGAAGCATCTCTACATATGAGAAATCTGGAGCAGATCATCTGACTACTGAGCTGCCTTGTTCCTGGAGTAGCAATTCTGCTGGTCAGTTATGATCCACTTAACTCAAACGCACCCAAATGTCTTCTGCAGAGAGATTACAGTTAGCCACATCAATACAGAATTTAGGCAACTAATACAACTCCCACTCTTGTGTGCCTTCCAGTCTAAAATATGAAGTACTTTGCAAGATCCATCTAATGATTTTCAGCACCATCCCAGGGTCCTGCTGCTGTTCAACAGATGGGGAAGAAGAGCACAGAAAGGTGAAGCAGGACAATTCTGCCTGAGTAAGGAACAGAATACAGGGTCTGTGGCAAATGCCTTGGCCTTACATACAAAACAACTCTCCCTTCTGTAGTACAGTACCCCCTTTTGCCCTGTACTGTGTTGGCTTTTGTGCTTACTTTACCTCGGGGAATATCATCAAGAGCATGTGCTGCTGCTACAACAAATCTGAGGAGTGCATGGCAGAAAATCAAGTACTAAAACATTCATTCAACACAAGCCTTTGTGACAACAAGTGTCAAAATGATTCTGTCAACTTGGGCAGCAGCTACCCTGCAATGAATATGTTCATGCTTGAATCAGGCAACGCCATGGCAGCAGATCTTGGAAAACACTAGTAATTGTAAGAACAGTCATATATTTACAGGTCACCCTTGAAGATCCCAAATACTTTCATCAACTGTTACATGAACTGAATACATAGAGATCATTTCTTCCAGAGAGGAACACGCAGGAAGCAACTTCACAGAGAACAAGACAAATATTGTTTCCACAGCACATTAACCCAAAAGCATTCTACAGTTCTGGATAGACTGTACAGAGGCCTCTTAATGAATCCACGACATGCCACTATGGCAAGGGTGCAAAGGCATCAGGCATTTCAGGTCAGCAATGGGACACAGCAGATTCTTTTGTGAATGAAAATAAAGGAAGGCAGAGCACAGCCATTTAAAGTGGTACCTGCTCAGGTTTGCCTGACACTGCTCCTGTCACTACAAGTCTCACAGGAGCTGTCTCAGAACTGTCACTGTTTTTCTGATCTAAAACCACTGTGCTGTATACCTAAGGAGCCTAAAATGAGCCTTCAGATCAGTGAAGGTGAATCAAGACTCTGGCCCAGACAGAAGGAGAAATGACAACAACATTGCATCAAACAAGAGTGTGACAGCTTAAACATCATATGGGGGACCAAAATGTTTCAACCTGCATCCTGACAGCACGTGCAGGCAAGGATCTGAGAGATTAAGAGCACGTGTTTAATAAAGTGGAATATCAGGAAATGAAAACAAATGCTCTCCTCCACTGAAGAAGATGTTTGCATGAAAGGAAGACATTAGCATGCAAAGTAGGGTAGCACACTGACCTGCTTACAACCACCAGACCCAAGAGAAGACCCTTTCCCTACTGAGTCTGGCTACTGGAAGGGAGTTCTGAATCAAAGGCTGGTTCATTTATGTGAGTGTCTGCGTGACAGATGACACCAGTGAAGTGTGATATAATAAACCCATTACTGGAATTCACTGGGGGCTGGAAGAATTGTGTATGCCTGAATTAAGGAACTGGTTTCTATGGCAACATGTTAAGTGTGCCTTGCACAGAAGACCTGCTCATTCTCCGTTTTGTATCCTGTGGTGACCTCTTTAGGGACAGAAGTCCCCAGCAGTGCCTTTTGTCAGAGATGAGTGGACTCGCTTTGTAGCTAAAAGTCTTTTAATCACTCTTCCAACCACTCTCTGTGAATGCCAGATCAAGAAGTGTTGTGATGGGATGGATGCACTTCTGTCTGCTTCAAAAGCCACCAGGTTGCTCAGACAGAAGCCACAGTCAACCCCTATGGAAGGCCTCTTCCTCTGCACTGGCACTGAAGACCTCTACTGCCTTTCTCTGTCTACGAGGGCTCCTTGAGCAAGTTCTGTCAGGGAGGGACCACTGCACACAGACACCAAGGCAGGCCTCTGTGGAGTGTATGTGACCCGGTTCCAAGGACCTACAGTTTTTGCTGTCTTTTCTCAGGCTCCTCTTTTCCTGTATTCCTGCCAAACCTTCTGATAAGCAAAGGAGGACCCCCCCACACACACACATACCTCATTCAGTGGCAACATCAATAATTCAAGGGGTCACCATTAGGCTTCAGTGGCTTCTTCGAGGTCTGATCTCATATAGCAATGGGGTCACTGAAAAGAAACATGCTCAGCACATCACAAGGGTGAATTCCTAGTAGCTAAGATGCAAGGGCAGGGTCTTGCACTGCAGTGATTTGTCCAGCAGTCATCAGGACTGGCTTCTCTAAGTTGTATGATGCTTAGGTTATTCCAAGTGCCAGACGGAAAGGATTCCAGAAGGGATTAGTCACTAGAGAAGGTAAGTGCCCGAATGTTATGACTAGGGCCGTCTGTTCAGCGTTTGCTTTAACTTGAACTGTAGAGGAGACAGAACGCAGAGGCAAGTTGAGAGGAAGCAGTTAACACCAGCAGCGTAAACAAGCAGAGCACTGCCAGGCCCTGCTTCCCTGGAGGAAGAATTAAGAGGCTCAAGGATTTGCCTCTGAAAGGAATGTGAGCTGTCACTAGTGCAGCATTCCCATCCCTGGCAAGTGAACTTCAGGAGGGCACCAAGAGTCCTACTTTGACCTGGTTTGTGTTGGGCCGTTTCAGAGACATTTGGATTTTGAGCATTGCTTCTGTATTTCCTGAACATAGAAGGCAGCAGATACCAAACGTTTCTTCTCACCCTGTTCTATCAAACCTGAGTGGAGTTGCAGCCGTTACCTATTTGAAATCCCAACTGTGAAATGTTCTTGGCTAAAATGCCATAAATCTTAGAGATTCATCGCTGCCATTGTCAGACTCCAGGCAAAAGAACACGGAACTGTTTGCTCTACACTTGTCCACACATCATTGTCATGGTGAGGCTATACACACAGCTAAGTCTGTTAAGGAGTGAGATTTCAGACAAGACCTAAAGATACAAGTGGCTCCACTTACGAGAAATGGATGGTTTCCCATGAGAACACAGCTTGGCTGACGCTGGTTGACACTGACAGTGAGGGGTTGTTTTACCTTTCCCTGACAATTCAGCAGATGGAGTGAAATGAGCCTCCTCGTGCTCAGTCCAGTTCCCAGCCAGGCTGTCTTCATCACAGAACTCCTCATGCCACCCTTTGCCATTTCAGAGCAAATATCATTCCTCGTAACGGCAAAGGACACTGCACTTTGTGAGTGGGAGCTATGCAGAATGAAAGGAATTTCATCCATTCCCTGTACACACACTGCAAGCTGAAGGCCTTTGTACCCAATAGTTAGACTTTGTATTCTAACTACATTTCCTGACGTGACAGAAGATATTGCTTCTCCCTGCAACCTTGCCTTTTTACATAGATTGAGATATATACATCTGTGGATAGGCTGAACCTACAGAATATACTTTGTTTGAGGAAGACAAAAAGTCTGCATGGCTCTTCAGATGTGTCTGCCTGTATTCCCCCATCATCGTATCGGCAGCAATGCCTAAATGTTAATATTAATACCACACAGACTGGATTGCTGGGATACCCTCAAAGCAAACGCAAATTGAAGGGATATTGACCCTCTCTGTTTTGGGAACCAGAATGAATTCAAGATGCCACTGTCTCGGTAGTAGCTGAGTCTACCCAGATCAATTTAAATAATCAAAGGCACAAATATTTCATTAAGAAGCTATCATATTCTATACTCTCTTCTAAGTTTTATTCCCCGGGAGGACAGAAAAGCAGTAGATCCTGACTAAAACCGACTATTCCATGGAGGATCAGAATGGGCCTTCCAATAGCTAAGGGAGTAGCTAGACTTTCTTTGTGCTCCAATAGTATTTCCAAACAGGAAAAAGACCACTTAGTGAAGACTACTGTGCCACCAGAGAGAAGAATTAGTTTTAGCCAAGGGGCTCCATCAAATAAATCAGAGGATATTTGCCACTGGGCAGGAAAAAATCTGAGACACTTGTTTACTGTTCTTTGAAGCACAAAATCAACTTACATGAAAACCTCTTAATGAAGCGGATTTAGGGCTGATGAGAGTTTTTATTGCAGCTTCCTTCTGTTGGGCCTAGAATAAGCACGCCGACATTTCTGACCTCATTAACCTGATTGTGTGCAACACGATCAGCATAGCTTAAGGATGGTTTGTAATATCAAATTCTTGTTCTGCGCAGGATCTTCTTTTGTAGCAGGCCGTACATTGGCACTGCCCTCCAGTTATGACTCAGATTCTTTGACCTTAGGCTATGAGTTTGCAAGGGGGAACCTTTGCTGTGTCCACATCTTTTCTGACTAACACTAGCTGGAAGATCAGGTTAAGAAAACAGAATTATCTGCATCAGGAATGGTGAAGCAAAGCATATGGCAAGAAACCAAAAGTCTGAGACCCTGTCTCCGGAATGAAGATGCTCTCTTGATCGGCGATAAAACATCATCCCATGTGAAGCTGTGCCAAGTTGTGTACAGCAAAACCAGGCCTCTAACGCTGGCTTCCTTTCCAGCTCTGCACACTGGCAGCATTCTCCAGGCTTCCTTGCTCTCAGAAAGGTCAGGAGAGGACAGGGCAGTGCCCATCTTGTTGAGGCGAGCTGATTGACTTTTGAAGATGAGAATGACAAATATGCGCTTGATAGCAGATATGCAGATAAGCGTGAATGTCCTACTCAGCGTTTAGCTCCAGTGGCAGCTCCTGATTATAAGGGAAACTCAGGATCTAGGGTGTATTTCCACACATGGGGTGAGGCTATAGAGGTGATGGATGCTTTCCACTTCCACCCAATTCAACTGAAGCAGAAAGATTTCTAAGGTGTCCTTTAGCAGACCTGGTCAGCATCATTTCTCTGCTCTGTGCACATGCTGCTTGTATGAAAGCTGCCCTCTGATGTTTAGAGAAAGGGCTGGGACACTCAGAGCAGTCTGTTACAGCAAAGAAAGAACAGAGCTTGATACCAGATAGGGATTTCATCAGATGAGAAATAGCTTTATATTCAGCATCACAGGAAGCTCTTTTCAGAGCTTGTACCTTTATTAAAACATTTCTATTCATTGCGGTCTCTTCATGTCTTTTACATGAATATAATGGAAAAGTGCACATTCGGATGGTTATGTCTGGGAAATGGAAAATGAAGCACACGTCAGCCTTTCTGCAAAAGGCAGCCATCAAGCATCAAGTACAAAAGGAATATGCTCCATAGGCTTCAGAAACATAAACAACAAGGAACACTTTGGCTTTGACCACAGTCACATCCTCAACTCAGTGTTCTGCTCACAGTGACATCTCTTCCTCTTTTACAGAAATGCAATTCTCCCCTGTGCCATACAAAATTATCAACCCATCCATACAACCACCACCGATCTGGCTCCTAATTTAGGATTCGCATATTCTCAGGGAACCAGAACCCCAAATACATTCATTTAAATCATAATCATGGCTTTTGAATACAGAAATGAAGTTCAATGGTTTGGTTTGGGTTTTTTTTTTTTAGGTAAATTATTCATTTATGGAAAAATAATTCAAGGCATGCAAGGTGAGATATCAGATTTGGTTTAAACATTCCTCCCACTCTACAATTACTTGAATCAATTCACACAGTAGACCAATGAGTACAACTTATGGATTGTGACATATTGCTCCTGCCAGTAGGGAACACATGTGTCAAGGAAGGTTTAATGGCTGGCACTTTCATGTGAGAAGAAACCAGCATTAAAACTGAGGCAAGAGGTGGTGATTACATTATACTCTTCCTTGTGCTCAAGGCTTTTAACCACCAATATTCCAAGGAGAACATGTCCTCCAGAAACAAAGAGAGAGGGAAATTCCATTTCCCAGTTTTATGCCCATATGAAATAACGCTAAACTGATTTAGATAAGAAATAAAGCTGTGTTACCTCTGTGCAAAACGCAGCTCACCTGAACCTGCTGGTACTGGCACAAGAGACCTGCTTTGCCTCTGCTGATGTAAAATGTCTTTGTTTAAGTAAATCCTCAGTATCTTTGATTACTACAGAGTGAAGGAAGGCTGATTCCTCAGTGGCTGTTGAATCCAAGAACATAGAAATGCCACTCCCAAAAGCTCCACCAGTGTTATGTCACCCAAATCAGATCTGTAACACTTAACAAGTCTTGCCTTGGGGACCAGCAAATCCAATCTCACCACTGAGCTTATTCCAGACAGAAATGGGTCATGAATTAATCACACAAACTCCTGTACCTCATCTGGAATGGAATACTGTTTTTATTCTTAAAAGGATGCCACAATCCCTATGAGACATCCTAGTTATTAACATCTCTACTCACGAATAACGTCCAGAGCTCTAAAGGGATATGGAGAATGCCAAAGCAACTCTCCTCAACAGATGTAAGGCCAGAAATGAAAATATACTTGCAAGACAATGAACCCACAGGGAACACAACCTTCTTCCAAGCCAGCAAGCAAAGAAACAAAACCCAATCCGGCTTCATGGAAGCAAATGGCCCTGTGCTGGGAGAAGAGCACCCGACAGCTGCTCTTCTGCCTAAAGAACTTGGTGCTCTATGGATGCCATTAAAGCATGGAGAGGATGGATAATTGACTGAAGATCCCACATCATGAATCTATCTCTTTTAACTCACCATACTGTGCACTAAATAGGTTCCTTGTAGTGCAATACAATACACAAGATGCCCTTCTCAGCTAACATAACACAATGGAAGACTACTGTAATCAAGAACTGTAACGCCAGAAAGAGTAAAAAGAAACTCTTTGGCCATTATCTAGTCTGTCCTTTCAGTCAGGCTCAGCCTCTTCACCTCATTCACCCTTCCTGTCTCCTGTGAGGAGACCCATAGCTGTTCACAACTGCGATCTCTGGGGCACAGAGGCATTAAGCCTCTTGCCCAGCCTTGTTTAAGGAGGTCACAGCAGGAGCAGTGCTGATCTTCCAGAAGCTAAGGATGTATTGATTGCCTTTTTTCAGATGTCTTGTCCTGTAGCAAAGTACCTCTTGCATTTATGCTCTTGAGCCAGGCAGCTGTAGGTATCCTCCAGGGAGCTATCCTGAAAGGAGATACCATATACTAAGCATATATATTAGAGAAGCCACGGACAAGAAAGCTAAGCATGACGATAGAGCTTATAAAGCCCAGTGACTCAATAGACTGCTTTATCCTTGGTTTCTCTGTTTTATACTGATTTCAAACAGTTTCACAAGGATTTTAACCGTTATGATCCCAGCAGTTAGTTTTTAATCCTGCTTTGAGATGCCTGAGCTTGGCAGAATAGTTCTATCCAGCTCACTGCCTTGGTCTTTGATTAATGGACCACATGGAAGAAGATGTGTGTGGCTGCACACACCCAGGTCCTCAGGACTCTGCGAAGCCCCTCCACCTCTGTGTGGTCCACATAGAACTGGGAAGAAGGAGACAGGGTTCATAAAACTGGTTTCCACTAGAAAGATGAGACCTGGGGAACTGGGAAGTGGAGATGGGAGCTTTGTCCAGTGAATCCATCAGTAAAAGGCATGCTGGGCACCTGGACAAAGCAGGACCATTTGCTTATGGTTCCATTGACTGGGGGAATGTAGGCATTGAGGTGGAAAGGCCAGGGCTGTTTTGTCCTGGCTTCATTGCTCAGGGGAATGTAGGCACCTGCATTGCACAGCCCGGGCAATCTGCCCACAGCTCTGTCAAGCAGGCACCTCTGGTCTCACCATCAGGCCTGTTTGCAGCTTTGCAAGCAGCTGACAGTGTAAGAGAAGGGAATTACAAGGAAAAAGAAGAAACCAAACAGAAAACACAGCGGGCATGTGGGAAACGTACCACTGCTTTGCTGTGGCACTGCCTGGGGTACGCCTGGTATAGTTCTGAGTGAAGCCTGGCAGCTGATACTGTTAGTTCAAGGGGGTTTATCTCCCTATGTGCCACCAACATGCAGGAGAACTCTCTTCCAGACATGTCCCACAAGCTCTTCTCTGGCTCCTGCAAGCCAAAAAGGAGCACAAGTATTTTATATGCTGCAAGTGTCCTGGTCAGTTCACTAGAAAGAAAGGAAAACTAAAACATAGGGAGAGAAAGAGGGAATCCCTATGGAAACAAAAAGCTTTCGCTCCACTTCTGGAGTCAGTCAGACAGGCACTGTCACCACCTCTAATGCAAGGCCAAAGAACCCGGAGGGTAAGTCCCTAACTGCTGTGATGGAAAAGCTCAACCAAAGGGGAAAATAGCTGTCAATTTGGAGTCGGCATGGACATGACAGAGGGTGTCTAATCCTGGGTATGAATGCAACCAGCTCTCTAGTCTGCTGAGCAGAAAGAAGTGGCTGGGCTCAGTAACCCAGGGAGAGACGCTTAAACAACTTATCTCCCGTAGATAAAACTCCTTAGTTATCTCACTCCTGTGAGACAGACACTTCCTATCTCACAGGAGTGAAAGCAGGAAACAACCATTTGCTGTGATGTTCTGGGATCAGTCACAGCCCCACAATTGCTTATGTAGAGACTTCTAAATAGGGACTATTACTGAGCATCACCTTAGGATGTTTGCTGTGTACGCAGAGTCCTACATCTCTTCTTGGATGTGTATCTTCTGTCTTTCAGGTGATCTATCGTGCCTTAAGTCCGGCTAACAGGATTGAAGACCCCTACAGTCCTGAGGCTCAAGATCTCCTGAAACTCACCAATCTCCGCCTCCTTTTGTTGAAAAGACAGGAATGTCCCTGCCATGGCTTGGGATTGGTGGAGAAACCCCAGAGATTTGCCCACTATGCTATTTATGACCTGATCATCCGGGGAAGCTGCTTCTGCAATGGGCATGCGGAGGAATGCGAGCTTGCCAATAGGACGGGGGTCATGGAGAACGTGGTGAGTTCCAGACATTCACTTACTAGCGCTAGCACAAGCACTGCTTGTGCTTCCTCAGCCTACATTTGTGTGTGATGCTGTCCAAGCCTTCCTAAGCCTGCCTAAAAGAGAGCAGCACTGTCAATCCGCAGTAGTGAAACCTAAAACACTCTGGGAAAAGATTTCCTCTAACCCTTCTTGCAGCTTCAATGATTCCATTCAACCTGGCCTTGAACACTGCCAGGGATGGGCATGCCAACCAAATATCCAGGTGCATCTAAACACATAGAGTCATAGAATAGTGAGGGTTGGAAAGGACCTTAAGCTCATCCAGTTCCAACCCCCTGCCATGGGCAGGGACACCTCACACTAAACCATGGCA
>JANRGW010020033.1:0-20288 GCA_024733675.1 Psilopsiagon aymara | reverse complement strand
TCATCCTCGTGGCCCTCCTCTGGACTTGTTCCAACAGTTCCATGTCCTTTTTATGTTGAGGACACCAGAACTGTACATATTAATCATTCTCATGTTGTGTTTAGTCTTCCATGCTGAAAGTGTTGGAGTTACCTTATTGCCAATGCAAAAACAATGTAATACCCATGGGTGGAGTTGTTTAGCTGTTCTTTTTGGATAGAAAAAGAAAAGAGAAAGGAGGTGCTACTGGGAGCACATATCTGCATGTGAAACTTGTGTGCCCTAGTTATTTTGAGTGGAGCCTGGGAAGCCTGTGTCTTCCTCAGTGTGTAAAGGGAAGTCCTAAAGCATTTTAGGCCTTGCTGACTTGGCATCCTGCAAAAGATAAATGGAAAAATGGGACTGATCTCCAAGCTACCATTCCTGACCAGTTCTAGCAGCACTTATTAGCTAACTATAAACTGTGTCCACTGGAGAGACGTGTGGCTGCTGTATCCATGGCAGAAGCAATTTACAGGTACCTTCAGCCTCCTAAAGACTTTGGGAAAAGGTGGAGGAGATTTGACCTGCTAGAGCTAAAGAGCTGAATCCCACTTTCAAAAGCTCGCCAGTTCTCCTCATACCAATCCTCCTGATGGCTCACACCGGTATGTGCCAGCCTGCTGCTACATCTTCTAATTCTGAAGACTCTCCCTTGATGAAATCTAAGGTTTCAAAGAAATTGCAATCTCCTTTCTAGTGTGGTTAAACTAGCTGGAGTATAGATTTTACTTTACTCATGTTCCTTTTGTGGGTTTTATGTCTCTGGAGTTTCAGAGTGCTGCAAATAGACTTTAAAATAATTATTCTTGTTTATATTGTTTGTTTAGATTTTTGTCTTTATTATGGAAATTGCTACCCTAGTAATTTCTACTTGCAGAAGTGGAAAAGGTAATTTTTACTCAACCGATTCCCAGATTACTGCAGAGGTAGTAAAAAAAGTCTCGAGAGTCTATCTTCTATGCTTATATATTTTCAGAAATGAGGCATATCATAAATGTTATGATGTGCCAAGTATTTCCTTCAGCTGCTTTTAATTGTGATAGAATATCAGAATGATTCAGGGTTTTCCTCCAGGAAGTCAGAGAGTTCAAATTCCTAATGGGAAGAAAGGCAATTTGTTCACAAAGCTGCTATCCAGTCTGCAAAACAATTACCAAGAAACTTGAGAGGGGATAAGATGAGAAAACACAATAACTTCTCTCCTTGTTTTGTGTGTACTTCTTTGTAAGCAAACAGCTCTGTCATCAGCTCTTGCTTCTTATGGAAACAAACTTTTATTTAAGCTTGACATTTTGGGGTTAAAGAAGTCCTCCTGTGTCTCCTCATTCAGAGCTTGTTTTGCTCTTTTCTTTTTCTTTGGAATATATGGTATGTACTTAAAATACACAAAGCATACTCAGGAGCGGTGTATTCTGCAGATTACCATCTTCAAGCTTGTGTTCATGTGCCTAGGTAGAAATGCCTTGTTAGTGTGCATCTATGAAAGGTTTTCTTTTAGAGATGCATATTTCTGAAGAAGGTAATTCTCGAGTGAGAACTGCTCTGATGAAGAGTTGAGATGACCTCATGTCATATTCTGTGTGGTCAGCTTCCTTTTCTGCAAACTTGGTAATCTTTATGATGGATGAAGTAAGGGTATAGTTGTTGCATTCAAAGTTTGTATCCACCTCCAGAAAAGCTTGGTTCTGTACATTGAGTGAGAAAATGGAGGTTGTAAGACTATAATAGTCTTGTAATTCATTTTTTAATGATGTCATGCCTTGTTTTCTCATGATGGGTGGAGGAATAGGGAGCTAGATTAAATAAGGAATTTTGCATGTTGGTGTTTTCTAATTGAAGAGTAGTTTGCTGTGTAGAAGCATTTGAAGAAATCAAGCAATGCACTGGCTATTAGGGTATTTCTGTGGAAAGTGGGAGGCTGAGGTTCAAGTCCAGGTCTGAATTAGGTCTAAGAAGGGAGTCCCATAGTGCTTAGGCAAACATTTGAAGCACTGAGCTATTCTGGGATAAGTTTTCTCTTCCCTTCTCTCCCCCAGCCTTTTCTCCTTCAAAAATTTCCATCCAGGAGGTGAGAACACTTCCCTGAATGACATGTAGTAGGAAAAGTGTAATTTCTGCAGAAAAGTTACAAGCTTGATAAACTAGTGTTTCCTAAAAAGAAAACCCCAAAATAACCCCCATTTAGCTCCATGTTTCTCATGAAATCTTATCTATCATCCCTTTACCCTGTTCTTTATAAAATACTCTGCACAGTTTTTCTCTCTGTTCTCCTCTGGTTGCGTGGCCACTGAGTTCCTTTTCACAACCCCCACATCTCCCTCCTCATAGTTTTCCATCACGCTGGTTTCCAGCTCTAGCAGCTTCTCTCCAAGTGCACAGGGAGCAGTAATAAGGAGCGCAAGGAATGCTGGTGATGCCCTGATCCTAGCTACAGTACCTGTCAGCAGCCCTGGAGAGGAGTGGCCCTTTGAGAGAAAGTTTGAGAAATGCTTCCAGGTCACCCTTGCTCTGGGTTAGCACCCATCTGTGTTTGTGGGGTTCATAGTGAGTTCAGTAAGGTGTAATCTTCAGTTTTTACCTCGAAAAAATCTTAAAAGTGGAAGATGGTACTGAAGTGTGATTTTCTTTCTTTTCTATTTTTCCTCACAAAGTTTTGCAATTTGGCCAACCAATGGCATTTTTGAGTGAGTGGTAACAAGCCATACTGCTTTGAATATAGAGACATTCAAGACAAGAGGCAAGATGTCAAGATACTCTTCAGAGTAGCTCTGTCAGTGTGGAAAATATCCCTGGGAGTTAATTCTGCAAAAGCAGTGTGAAAGGAAGGTCTTGTAACAAGAAAGATGTGGCAGCTTTGGGAACAGGCTGAACTGCTTGCCCTGCCTGTAAGAACTTCTGTCATTTATCATAAGCCTATTGGGCAAAAGCTCCACAGTGGAAGTCCAAAAAAAAGAAATGTAAGATATATATATTACTTTAAAAACAACAAAAAAAAGCACATCTGTGTGCTAGATCAAAATTGGTAGTAATAATACTAAGCAGCAATAGGTACATCTCAGCAGATGCAGAAATTTATTCTGTTGAACCCTAAGAACTTTGAAAATACTCTCATAGCTTCTCCTGCTTTACTTACATGAAGCAACCTTCCCTGAAGAATAAGTTTTAAATTTAAATAATCTCTCCCTCCAAATTTCTAATAATTTCTGGGTCCAGACTGCTCAGCTAATTTTAGTTTCCTCTTTGATCTCAGTCAACATATGCAGTCCAGAAAAAGGCATCCATTAAAATAACTAGAAATGTGTACCATTAGCTTCAGGATTGGCATTCTAAGGGAACTTTCACATTGCTTTTAATTTTATGTGCTCAATTTGCCCTTTTCTGCAGACTGCAAATCCCAATTTAATTTGACTAAATGGCAAAAATATTTGCCATTTCTCTTCTGCAGCCAAGATGACAAGCAGAGATACTGAAATCCTACAAGGACTCTGCACCTCTCTGTGCTCTCATCCTTCCTGACTGGGAGGAAACAGAAATCACACAAGAAAAACTTTTCTTCTGACTTACTGAGACAGTATAACCAAGGAAAAGCAGTGGTGGTGGTTTTAGTGTGCCTCATATTATAAGACTGAGAGTAGAATCAGCACTGGCTGGTCCTGCCATGATTAATGGACATCACAAAACTCTTGTTCATTTTGGACGGAGGCAAGTTGTTTGACTATTAAATCAAATGTGATCTAATTCTGGACTGTAAGTCAAGCTATAATGAGCCCTAAAGTTGCTGTGGACTTTTAAACTCTGATAGCATTGATGGAGTATGAGGGAGCTCAGCTCCTTCATTGGTGGTGTTCTGTGTTTTGCCAGTACTGCTTTTATTCGAATGAATTGTTAACCTGAACAGAAACCAAGAAAGTGATTTAAGTCAAAATTGCTGACCCTATCTCTTTTGTAGCTTTAGCTTTAAATACTTCCATAATAGTGCTTGATAATTTTTTTTCTCCAATTTTAGTATAATGTTTGGACTAGGTACGATGCTTTGCATGGTAATTAACACTGCTTTTCATGGCATAAAGTAGATGATTTTTAACTATATTATATTCACTGAAATAAAACAAAATCCAAACAGCATCACTCAATGGTCATTTTGTGCAAGGGAGCGTGCATTCACCTGATCTGCTTATATTCTGCTTAGTTTGATTCTTGATAGGGGAAAAAGCACCTAAAATTCTTTAATCCTTTACAGTTACATTAAAATGATGTGGCTGTCCAGCTGATAAATTGACTCTGTTGTGCCTGTTCTAAATCTATATCGATACCAAAGTTCTGCACGATCATAAGTGATTTATCTTTTGTTTTTGGAGTAGAGTCATAATCATTCACTCTTTTTCAAGTCTAGTTTGGCAACTTTATCTCACTTGCAGTTTGCATTTCTGAAAGTGGAAATATATTCTGCAGCTTTTGATGTGTTGATTGGTAAGAAGGTAAAGACAGCTGCACACGTCTCCAGAGACTCAGCTCAATGGCTAAATGAAGACCTCTAGTGCTTTCTTGTTAGCCAAGATAGATCTACATCCAGATGAACCACAATTAGTCAATAGTGAAGGCTATAGGTTCATGTGATCAGAAGCCACAAATCAGTTTTCCCTAGGACTTAGTTATTGGCAGATAGTGCCTTAGGCTATGCCTAGCTGCTGCTTGCCTGACTGTAATTTTTCCCCTAGTGAAGTTTTTAAAGTCACATACTGAGGCTGGAGCCGTGATCTCCTGACAACAAGGATGTCACTGGCCTGTCAAATATCAATTGCTTATCAAACAAATTGTCTGCTACTTTAACGTACTTGGCCCCTCCCTATTAACAAAGCTTAAAATGCTGCTGGTTTCTGTGCTGCTGTTTACCCTGTTGGTACCTATATTTTTCGCTGCACACCCCAGTATTTTGACGTGGCAAGGGCCACATCCTTCCTTCTTGCTTCCTTCTTGCTGTGCTTATGGAAATACACCCAAATGACTTGTAGCCAAAGTCACTGCATGTCATTGTGAATTTTTGAAACCATATGAGTAAACAAGGAAGGAGCCCTAATTCCTGCTGGAATCTAAACCCTGGTCCAAAATGGGTTTATTTCAGAAGGTTTGGTTAATGCATTTATTTACTTAGCTAGCCTCACATTGTACACAACTTTGCATTTGGCTTTGGCTAAATTTAGAAGTGAAAATATATTTCATTTGAGGTTTTACAGAGAACTTGTGGGGGGTGGGGTGCAAAGCAACACAGTGCTCAGAAGTGACAGATAAATATGATTCCCCAATTTTATGGGTAGCTAAAACAAGTCTCAGAGAAGCTATGGTGCTACCTCACCTAGTAAATGAGTTTTAGGGATGCTGATGGAGCCTAAACATTTTATCATGTGCCCCTATTTGTAGTTACCAGCCAGTCTGTCTCCTCTGTAGATGATTTACACGCCAAAATGGCATCTGCCATGGCTTCTGGGCAGCACACTAGTTGAGTCAAATCACACCTTTCTCATTGATGCTCTGCAAATAAAGGAAAAATTAAGGCCAGTAGAAGTAAAAGTAATTCTTCAATGAACTGAGCATATAAAACGTGCTTTAAAATTTCCAGCACCCTGCAGTGATGGTGATTAGTTAAAGAAACATCACAGCCTTGTTACTATCACATCTTTTAAAACCTTTTTACATTACACAAGGATGATCTGAGAAATTAATTAAAATGTTGGACAATAACATAATCAGGGATATCTATATTTGCAGTCTTTTCTCTGTGCTTGCATACATCTTTTATCTGTCAAGTACAGCAAATAGCTAATTAGCCTCCTTTTAAGTGCTTCACTGCTTATATTTGAGCTATAGTCATGCCCTAGTGGGATGGTTTCCAGGAAACCTGATACACGTACTTGGCTGAAAGAACATATGCCTATTCTCAGGCTGTTAAAAACCTGGTAAGATTTAAAAATGCTCTTTTAAAAATTGGTTTTGGTTCTCAAAACACATCTGATCTGTTGGCTTTTTACAGACAGAGCAGGCAAAAATCTGGAGTCCCTGTGTGGCTCCTTAAACGGCAAAATTCTTGCCAATGTCAATCAGAGAGTTACTAAATATGGGCTGCAGGGTATCACCTAATGTGTTCCCTAGAAGGTAAGTTTTTAATATGATTGCTATGACTCATCCTGTTAAATTCTTGGTTTTATTCACTCATTTTCTGCTTAGGCAAAAGCCCAGCATAGTCGGACCTGAACTAATGTGCACTTATTTTGACAAACTGCCTTAAAAGTATTAGCTAGTTAACATCTTACACCACTGTGCATTAGTAAATCTGTCAAATAATTAAATCACCTTAATTTTACACAATGATCAAGAAAGATGTAGATGCAGATTAAAGTGATGTTTGAAGATTCCATACCATCCTCTTTCTGCATTAAAATCTTTATGAGAGAAAGGCCTCATTGAGAGTTAGTATAATGTATAATGTCACATGCCATCTCATGCTGACCACAAAAATAACTCAAGGCGCCACTGTGCTGCAATTAGCAGCTGTAAGATTATGTTTTGACGCAGGTGAGGCAAAAACTTCTAAGCACTAGCAAAGTGAATATATGAGTTACACAACAATTTCCTCACAAAAATACCACGTATTATTTATATACAAAACACAAAAAAGGACTTTATCTCAGAAAACTGAAATTAAGTTCTGCCACCAATTAACTTGCAATGCAACAGCAGAATTGGACCACTGTTATTGAAGGGTTCATGCTAGTCTACTTGCCTTCTGAGTAAATAGGCTTGTGTCTGCTGCTCTGCCTCATCGGAAGGTATCAATTATGGTATGAGAAGATTAAACACCAGCCCTTGCTTTTGTGCCACTATCTTTTATAATTGTGAGGTAGACTTCATCCCAGTATGCAGACTGTACAGCTTTTGAAACGTAATTTGGGAGCAGATCATAGGGTTAAACATTTATAAAAAGGCTTTAGATAGTAGTCTCATTCTTCCTTCCTGTTCATGTCTGTTTTGCAAGATTTGTCATTTACCTCTTCCCTAACATTTGTTGTTTTTTAAAGCAGCTGGAATTTATGGCTACAGTAAAAAGTAGGTAGGGCTAATAGAGCAGATGAGTTACTTCTGTAATAAAAGCCCCTACACACACCTAGGAGCATTTCCATGGTGCACAAAAACAAATGCAATTTCACCTTGTCCTGCTCCACAGACTTCCAGAAGATGTTTGCGACCTGAGTTCTGCAGGAAGAGAAATGACTCTGTTGGAGATGTGTTTCCCTGGAGGGTGATGCCTGGAAATAGGTGCTCTGCACCCCATGTGCTACACTTGATGCTCAGGAGGCCTGGGCCTGGCCTAACCCTTCTGTGTGCACTTTTCTTGTCCAGAAGAAAGAGAGACATCACAGTCCTGTAGTCTTAGTCTTAGAGGAGGTTCACAGGAGGGAGGGCATCTCCATTGTGCTCCTCGAAATGAAATAACCCAAGCACTGACTGGGAGCAGGGGATGAAGCTAGGACATTAGAGCCTTCCCTCAGCACTGCTAGCAATGAATTGAGCTGCTCTAAATGGTCTTGTTTATTTTGAAAGTTTTGCTGAACTTTCCTATTTAGCAGGAAAGGCTGCAAAAGTGAAAACCACAGGCCCAGCTCTCTGCTGTTGGGCAGCAAAGTGGGAGATTCTGACCTGATTGGATGGCTCCAGGCTGAATTTTTGGTTTCTAAAAAAGGAAAAATAACAGTTCTTTGTCTCATAGAAGTGCCATGAACTTAGATATGCTAATATTTTTGAGGTGCTTGCATTCTGTGGTGGGGGGAGAGAGGGTAGATAGCAGAAACAGTAAGCGCTGTATGCACATTACACACTGTAATGTGACCTCTATCCTCCCTCTCTGCCTGCTCTCATCTACATACATGAGCACATACATAACCACACAAATATACTTATCCAGATAAAAGTCTGCATCAGCTTTAGTCATGTTTAATTCTCTAAAATGTTTTAGAGTTTTGGAGGGTTTATTTTGTACATGGTGGAGTTTCCATTAAAGTGAATGAATGAATGAAACTCTATACTTCAGTGGCATTGGTAGGAGGGGTGTTAGAGTAAGGTAAAAGTGCACATAAAACTGGATAATGTCACCTGCTGCTCCCCATCATGCAACTTAAGATATGTACAGGAATTTACAAGGTACAAATGTTCTGCTTTGTAACCACTGAATTTCACGGTTGCGTATTTGCCACTTGTGAATTTGTAACTTGATATTAGTAATTTCCAAATGGCTGGGATGTTTGTGCACACAAAGTATTTGAAAAAGTGTAGTAAATATGAGATAACCTGTGTATTCACTGTACAGAGCACAAAAGGAAGCAGAGATGCTAAGAAATGTTGTAGAGGAAGCTACTAAACTAGAATAACAACATTAACTATGGAAGCATGAGTTGATATGATCCTGAAAATATTTCCAGATAGACAGAATACAATAGAATAGAAATAGTTATATTGTCCAAGGAAGAGGTCAGAGCTGAAGGTCTGTGGACAAGGCGGTTTAAGTGCAATCACTACTCAAAGCTATTGCTAGGGTAAAACACAACTTTTATTTGATCCCCTCATGTTACCCCATGCAAAATGGGATGAGGTCCAACCTGTCAGTGGTACTGGGTTTATACAGCAACACGTGAGAGACAAATTTTGCAGAACTAAAATAACCCCTGATTTCATTCATCTCTTCTGAAACGTGTCAAGTGTCACTTTTATAAGAGATGCTTTCTTCCAAAAATATAAAACGTTATCCTGGTACTAAGTATTAGGTGACCAGAACATATCATATCACAGTTTCCATGTCATATAGTGTCGTGCAGTGACTGTAGCACTTCCCTTCCCCAACCTCCCATTACTATGAAAGTATTAGAAACTTTTTTATTTCATGTTTTCTTAACACATAACATATTAAGGTTTGTGCCTCTGCCTGGGTATCCCCAATCCTATTATCCAATCCTGTCCTAATTTTCCTATTTTACTATTATATTATGTCATCTCTTATTATAATAACCTTGATCACATCTTGTAAATGGAAGGATGGAAAAAAGGCAAAATTGAAAATTATGTCAATTTTAACCAACATTAAAAACCAGTTATTAACATTTCCAAAATTAAGGTTTTTCTAAAACATAGTTTTCTAAAACAAATATAATTGTTTTGCTTAACAATATTACGGGATTTAAAAAAAATAAAATAATCCCAATGCAAAAGGAAAAATAATTTGCATGTTAAAAGAAAAATTCCATTAAAAATTAGCTTTAAAAATTAACTTCAAAAATATGCATACTGTACAATGTATTCATGATGTATGGCAAAAGTCCATAATTATCTGATTCTGGTGATGTTTGTGAATAATGATTGAACCAAAGATTAGCAGAGGGAGGTGTTAATTTCTCCTTTCCGTTATTTTTCCCTAACTCTCCCCTTTGCACCTTCCGGTTGGGAAGTTTAGCCTTTTTCATTAAGTCCTTTTGTTTGTGATCTGCTGCCAAATTCATCTGTATGCATTGTTTTCAGTAATATTGAGAGTTGTACCTTCCAGGAGTCTTTGGCACTACATGATGAAGCGCTCTATTTATATTAAAATGAAGAAGTTCCTAAGGGAGACATAGAACAAAATGAAACAACTAACAGAGCTTTAGAGACTCGATATGCGAAGTGACAGTGACAGCAAAATGGTAGCTCTTGTGGCGAAGTGGCCCAAAGGACTGCAGAAAGACTTATAGCATGAGCCACACTGGCTTGAACTTGGCAGCTCTTACAGGCTTAAGCACTGCCACAAGAAGATGTTTTACAAGATGGAAGATAATCAAACAATTTCTTAAGATTGCACCTCTTGGCTTGGGACGTCATTGACATAACATGTTGCGTGAGGCTTTGCTATATATAAATTAGAGGAATTATTTTAACACTGAACCATATTTCTTCATTTAAATCAGCACACAACTATATTGCTGTTGTTATGATTTACTTAGTCCAGATAATAGAAAAAACAAGACATAGATGTTACATTATATGACAACTAATGCCCCACTGTTTTCAACTCGAGGGAAGGGAGAAAGTGAATTAAACGGCTACTGAAATGTGCCCTGCAGGTCAATTTGAATTGGATAACAGTGCTATAAAGTGGTTTACTGTGGTGGGTGACAGCCGTTGTTAAATTGGCTACAGAACTGTCTCAGACTGACCATGGTAAGGGAAGCAATGAGGTTGCTATACCCTCTCTCCTGATGATATAAGCAATCCAACTGGCCATCCTGAGATATTGGGTGTGGGAAGAGTGAACATATGGGAATTATTAAAGGTGAATTTCAAAGAAAAATAATAATTCAAAATGAATTTTTAGAGTGGGGACAAAAGATCAAGTATGACTTTTTGAAGGAAAAAACTGAGAGGAGGCAGGAGAGGGCACTGCAAATTGCTGTTTTCTTTGCACATCGAGGCCCTCATCTGCACCAAAAGAACACTGGAGGTGGGGGGATGTGGCGCTACCAAGAGGGGAGAGTTCAGTCTGAACATCTGCAAAGGGAATGGCCTTTTATCTGTTTCTGTTTTCATTATATGATATTTAACTTCAGTGTATAATTCATGTTTTATACAAAGGAAATATTTGCTGAATAACCTGTCCTTTCTCAGGTCACCAATTAGCAAGTTACAACTTCCCACTGAGTACCAGAGGGAGAGCTTGAGCTTCATACTTGTTACAGTGCAAATTGGAGGCAGGCTACACTTTGACATTCCCCAAACATTATAGCGTATGTTTAAGGACCTTATTTTCAGTTTCAACATCTGCTACAACAAAGAGGGCACCATCTATTGGAAATAAATAAAGTGGTAGTCAGATACTTTAATGAGCAAACTTGTTCAGGAAAATATTAATTGTTCCCTATGGATAAGACCTGCAGATGCTGATAGCACTGGTAAGGAGGAGAGACCACCTTTTACAATGAAAAACCATAATTTATCCTACTCCTAGCCCACAGGAAGTCAAACCCAGGGCATATTCTTCACGTCTTCAGTTTTTGAAAATCATTTCTATAAAAAACAAATTAAACAAAAGCTTTAAACATTTGAAACACTTCTCATCTTTTAAATTGATCTTTAACTTTTTTTTTAATATATAAAAATAAATCCTGGGAAGGGAGAATATAATGAGAGTGGAGAGGAAGATTTGGGTATTCATTTCCAAATAAGAGAACATGCGAGGTTTTTTGTTTCCTTTGCTATCAAGAATAGGAGAGTTAAGAAGAGTTTCAGGACTGCGTGAACTCTGTGCAGGGGTAGCTCTGCAAACTGTCTATGAACAGCAGAGTTTGAAGGAAATCACCTTCTCCAAAAGGGCTTCTCTCCTTATGGATTTTGAGCTCTGGGTATGGAATATGGGCATAATTTTTAAAAAGTGGTCTATTTCATCATGATTTCCAAACCTTTATAGTAAACCGTTAGCCTTTCTGTCTTGATCCCACTCCTCACCCAAAAATTTGACTGTATTTAATGTTAATATGCCACCATTTGTTAACAGATAGCATGTGAGTGGCTTGAGATTTTTTTCATATATCAGCAAGTCCAGAGCATGTATTTGTCTCCGCTCCTTAAGATCTCTGCTAAGTCACCTGAGCTGCACTTCTCATGTCAGACTGAAGCATCTGCCTTCGAAATACCTGGGGACAATGAAAGTAAAAATTTGGAGAATGGCAGTGCTGTGGGACTTTTCCTTCTGGCAAAGCATTGTGGAAGAGGTAATCGTTTATTTTCACATATTTACAGATTATTTTTTTTTGTCCACATAAGTACATTTGTCTGAGCTTCTTTGGATGTCTTGTAACATGCCCTTGTGTCCTTAACCTGTTTTGGCTGCAGTACGAGTTTAATTTCTCCAGCACCCATTTCTGGATTTTCATGATAGAACTAATGCCTCTGTCGATGAAACAAAGCTCAAGCATAGAATACTTACTTCAGAAGAGATTAGGGAAGATAATTTATCAATGAGGTTACTGCCTGACAGATGTAGAAATTAAAAGGGAAAAAAGAATTAATATGTTATTTTGGTTACAATGACTTCTTAAGGATGGTTACAGGGCTTTAAAACATGAAGTCTTAAAAAGCAGAATATCACATCCCTGTTGCTGCACTCTTGGGTTAATTCTTCAGAGTTCATGGTGTGGCTAATTCAGCTAATAGGGAAAATGCTATAGGATGTGCCCTTTGTGACCTGTGTCTGTGAACTGGACCAGAACTTGGTACCAGACTCCTACCACTCCAGAATATCCGTATCAAGCAAACAAAAACTTCCCCTTTTAAATTTCAGCAAACCTGCTCTGTTCTGCATGGTTATCTTCATGCCAGGAACAGTGGTTTAGACACTTTCGGAGGTTTAATCAAGTACTCTGCAAAAATCAGTTGGAAATTGAATGCTTCATCATGATTAAAATGCTTGAGACAGTGGCATGAAGTGTCAATGGCATTATGTAACAACAATTACGTATTATTGGTTAGATCTTTTGCTAATGTAAATTCAAATAACTGCATTTGAGGCCATGTTTCTCTAAGTCACTCTAAAGATTTCAAGTAAGAGAGATCAATTTTAATTAAGCATATGTTTTAGAGATCATATAAAAATGGAAAGAAAAAAATAATATATTTTTTACCAGCAGGTTATTGAATATATTGCAGAAGATTAACGTCATGCATTTGTTAATTAGGCTTTTTTAATGATGTTACAGAATTTGGAATGAACAAAGATCGGGAAAAAGCTAATTTTTATCTGAGAAAAATTGCAAGAATAAAAAAAAATCAAAGGAATATATTAAATTCCGAGCCAGGGATAAAGCTATGTTTGATGACAGCTGCTGCAGCAAATATTTTTCAGTGAAATAATTTGTTGTCTAAATTAATTTAAAACAGTTTAACTAGACTATATTTTGAGTAGACAGTAAAATATGTAAATATCAAAACAGTAGTTTCTTCCAGACTGGCTCCACAATTTAGTATAACTGTGAGGTTTTATATATCGTTTTATCATTTTTTATCTGCTGTAATTATTCCACCAATAAAAGCGATTTTTCCTTTACTGAATAGAGTATATCATGACACCAGAAATCACAGAGAAGAGAAAAAAGACACTCCCATTGTGTAAAATGCATTTTCAAAGAAAGGAAGAAGAAATAAACCCAACTGGAACTATAAATTGGTCACATACAGCACGCAAAGGGCAGAAGGTTGAACAGTCACTTCTATTTCTGTATAGCCGTGTGGTTGAATACTTCATTACTGTGTGTCCATGGAAATGGATCATCCCAGGTTTCTCCCTCTGTGGGTTTATTAATGACTTTGGTGCTTCAGTGGGCTTGGAAATGGATGGTGGAACAAGTCTTCTAGCATGTGGACACCAGCTGTCCTTGTCCTTCCTTCTTGCTTGAAGTGTCTCATGTCAGCTTTCTGCCCTACAAAGCTCTGCTCAGAATTCCTTGCCCCCCCTGCATCTTCCTTTTGCTTTTTGGATCATGTCCATGGTCAAAGTTTTTTGTGGGTAACAACTGAAGTCTAGAGCAGGGTCCTTGCTTTCGAAAGGAGAACCTGTCATTACTCTTCTATATTATGTTACAAAATATGCAGTTAGTAAATATCAAAAGAAAGGCAGTTTTTAACATGGGAGAAGTTGCAAGAATGAAAAAAAGTCCATGACATACAAGGTTAACACACTCTCCCTGGAAAGAAGTGGAAGAGCAATTTCAATACACTTTGATTCATCAGTTTTTTAATTGCTACTGTAATCATTGGACATATGGCAATACTGAACAGTCTGGTCACTAAGGGTCACTAGGTTAAGGCAATGTTTTTTACCATGTTTTGAGGAAGCTGCATTTATTTTAGTGTTAGTAGGTAAGCTCATGTAGCTATATTTTGATTTAAGATTTATCATATCATTTTCTCAGAAGATCTGAAACAGAGATAGAGAGATACTGTATGCGATGACAGGCCAAACTTGCCTCTTCACTATAAATAATCACTGTAAGAAAATTAAGGTGCAAAACCATGCCTGCTGTAATTGTTGCATACTTATTAGAAGCTTTCCCTTTCCGTATTCTCTGGGTATTTGTTGCCCATGATAATGTGAATACTTAAGGGGAAACTGTAATTAGTGACTGTGTAGTTCATTCAGTAAACATTTCTGAGCTGTTTGATGTGACTGAACTGAGCGTCACATATAATTTTACACTTTTATCTTACCAGGCAACTGACAGGTCTCTAATCTCAGTCTCAGAGCTTTCACTCTGCTTGAACTTTGCTTCATAGAGGTCATTTTCCAACCACTTGGGAGCAGGAGCCACGTCCATTAAATCCCACAGAGTCGATAGATGCGATAATAGCTTTAGGCACATTTTCTTAGAACTCGGGGGGGGAAAGATAATTTCAATAAATGTAAAGCTATACTATCTACAATCCACAGAATATGTAAGCAATTCTCATAGGAGCACATCTTTCCTTTACCTCCTGGCAAGAATCTCTTTAATAATAACATGTATTTGTTTGTTTTCAATATCAACACTTATAACAGCAGAAAAGTCATTCATGATGCTTTAAGAAGACAATAAAGAGGGGAAGGATGCACAAGGTGAAATGAACAGCAAAATATTCCCTCAGGTTTGGATTTTGCAGACTATTAAATAATCTAATACATATTTCCTCCCTCAGAGAAAGGTAATAGCTTGTGTGCGTGGTGGTCTGACCATCATATTGGAAATACGAAGGCAAGTATTAACTCAACATACGAGCCATGGGTAGGCACTGTAAGTAAACAGGGACAAAGCACCTATAAAAACATGCTGCTAGCATGCTACAAGGCTTGCACACATTATTCTTTGATATATTTTACAGTATATAGATCACAGCTGATCGAAACAAGATTTCAGGTTGTATCTGTCAAGATAATTAGCAGACATTCTCTCTGTAGCAGATGTCTGAGATAAGTAGGAAGGACAGTTCTTCCCTTGACATTGCATCAAGAGAGAAACAACTATTATTAAAATGAAATAACGTTTGTTATTTCAGTCTGATCGTAGCTGCCTAATATAAAAATTACCCCCCCAAGATAAAACAAACAATCCCTGTTTGACTGTCAAACTCTCATGCTGAGATAGAAAATAAACTTTCTAATTCTTTCAACATTTTTACTATTGTCTTTGATTTTTTTTCTCTTTGCTATATTTGTTGTGCAAAGGAATAAATCTTGAAAGTAAAGTATACCCTCCAGCAAAATATTTTACTCCATTGGCCTTGGAGAATTCCACTGCAGGATAGGGAAAAGGAAGCAAAAAAGAGCCTCACAGAGTAGCTGAAACAGCTTCAAATTCAATAGTCTATGAGATTTTCCTTTCTAAATATAACAGTTCAATAGATCAGTAGTCAATATGAATGATGTCTGCAAGCTGGAGCTATTAATTGTTGCACCATTATTCCAGATAGTCTAATGTTTTATACGCCAGCATTCTCACACATATATTTAAACAAACATTAGGCAAAAACAATTGAGCAAGGGATGCTGGTGCTCCCATGCTAAAAACAGCTGCTGGATCACAGTGCAGAATATTTAATTTTTTTGTTTTTCTTTATTTAAAAGGTCCTTTGGCAAATGGTCACCCTGAATGGAAGAATGTTTCTGACATGGAGGTGAGAATTTGTACAGCTTTTTGACAAAAGTGGGAGATACACAGAAAATAATGCTTTAGAATAACTCACCTCCAGTCAAAACTCCCAGTAAGACATGGCAAATGTACTGCCTGTACAGCAGCAAATGGTTGAAAGCTTACAATTTGAAATGGAAAGTGCATTAGGCCCTGGGAAAAGAACAAGAATTGAAAGCTGACCCTGGTTGCAGTGGCTGCTCCAGCAGAGGCAGTGATGGGAGAAGCTGTGCTCCATTCCAGGCTCCCAGGGTCAGCCTGGGGGTGGTGCAGGGAATGCAGGGGGGGGGGGCTGTAACCTGGCATGCACCATGGCCCCCTGAGACCTGCCAGTGGCAGAAAAGGGAGATGAGCTCCTTTCCTGACTCTCGGAGGTGACAGGAATGCGGAAGGACATAGAGCACAGCATCACAAGTCTGGAAGGTGCACCCCTGTCCTCATCTGTGAACCCTTATTTTGGAAAATAGCAGCCTGCATGTGTTGCAGCATCTGCAAGTGACAGGTAACAGAGCTTACCCACCGGCGCATCACATTTTCCCACTGTTGGTGTTTAGGCTGTGGGCTGCTGCCCTGCTAGGTCCTGGTTTAAAATACATTTTAAAGTACTTGGCCCTCCTTCTTATTTCTGGTCACCACTCTGAGCAGCCTTTCCTATGTTCACACTCCACAGGAAGAAGAGTTATCTTCATCCTAATGCTAGCATTTGTTCTTGCAAGTTCGTTTATGGCTGTTCTATAACTAAAGGCCACTGAGAGTTGTGTCACATGTTTCAGACTTGATCATAACACAGAAAGTCTAAACACTCAGTGTACACAGCCCATCATGTCCCTTGGTCATTTTGCACCTTCAGATGTATTGCACAAGAGTCTGCAGAAGCAGGTCAGCAATTTTTTCCTTGTTAATAATATAGAGAGATATTTTTACTTTATCCCACATCTCTAAGCAAGAAAAGTCGATCACATCCTCCAGAAATCCACTGAGTTGAGCTTATCTGAGTGCAAGGTGCTAACCTGTTGGGCCATGTGCTTGAAATTAATACTCCCTTGGGGAACCAAGGCTGGACAGCTAGTTCTGAGATATGATTTGGCTCAATACTCTTACTTTATGTATTTCAGTGGTGCTTCAAGAACCCAGAGAAAACTTCTGGGAGAAAACATCAGAGAATTGCTGTGGGTAGAGGGAAACACTGTCAAAGAAACCAATTAAGGAGAGGAAAAGAGCTCAAAAGGTTTGCTCCCAGTTGTACTGAAGTTGGTTATTCTGTTTCGAATCACGGCTGCTGAGCTGATTTTTTCTATTACAATATTTGTGGATGCAGTCAGGCCAGAAGCGCATATTCACACTCAAAGGACCTTATTCTTGTCTTTCTGTCTTTTGACTGACGGCTTTATTTAAGCTAACTGCCACCTCTACATCTTTACCCTGGTTCTGTTTTCTTCTACTCAGATTAGTACCTCAGCCAGTTTCTCTTCCATTTCCTCTCACACATTTTGTTATCACCTCTGGTTCAAAGATTTTTTATTTCCTCTTGCCAGTGCCTCCTGCTTCAGTCACTTTCGGCAAGTCAGGTCAACCTGAATTGCCTACAGCAGCCTATCATTCTGGTCAATCCATTCCACCCATCTTTCACAAGTTTTTTCTCTAGGTCCTCTCACACAAACTATGTCTTAAACTTGAAGATAATATTCTTTGTGATTTTATAAGCCATTTTTTCACTTTCACTCATTCATCTACCTAGTTCTTGTTCTTGTTGGGGTTCTCTTCATTTGCTAGTTTGATGGCCTTTTATCCTAGGTACACGTGCTCCTACTTTTTACTCATACAAACCTGGACAACACTGTCATAGAAATGCCTTCACCTTACACACCAGGCTTTGATGTGTTGTATAGAATAGCGCAAGCCATTCAAAAGAGGTTTTTCAAAGTTTATTGTTTACTTAAACAATTCTCATGGCCTGGAAACTTGGTGTGGGTGATTTATTTATTAATAACACTTCGCTGTTTAGATTTAGAATTTATATTTCTCACAACATATCCCATGTATGAATAATAAATATAACTGAAATAATAACAGATTTACTATTTTTATGATCAGTTTATGTCCCCATGTGATTCTAATAAGAACCACCCAGGCTGGGAAAGAAGCCACGAAGGTTTAGAATGTCTGTACTCTAATCCTAATCCTCCATTGCAGAGCAAAATCCATCTATATGAAAATATCAGAAAGAAATCAGAGACTTTTAATTTTTTACTGTTGCCATCCCAAATGGAGGTATATATGTGATCACTGCTGATCTCAGAATTATGCTCCATGACCAGAAGTGACATATGCAGTGCCAGAGGACCTTGTCCATTACAGAGGCAGTTTTAACATATTTATGCTCTACTCAAACGTATGGCTAATGATGGTTCCCACGGATGGCACTGGCACTCAGGGATTGCTGGCAATCAAAACTCTTTTATCTTAGAGAAATTCTTGCTAGCAGAGAAACAATGAAGAAGGATATTTTGTTGGTCCTGTGCTGCTCATCATTTCTTACAGGCATTTTTAATTTACAGAGCCTATTGAGTTTCTGGTGAGTTGCTCTTATGGATTGGTACAAAAAGAGCTCTGTATAACTTGGAATCTGTCAGAAAAGTTTTCTTTTTAGAGTTTTAACATTCTTTAAAGACATGCTAATTTTTTCTATATTACAGTTTAACAGCTTTTTTGGACTTGTTGCACTGCATTAGATAAGCAGTCTTACACAAAAGTTCCTAAAAAGTAATTTATGTAATAGAATATATTGATGTACTAAAAGAACCTGCTCCCAAAATATGTTTAAAGAATATTCTTATTTAGTGTGAAACCACAAATAAAACTGAAGCATTGGATGAAATTAGTAAATTCACTGAAATGGCCACAGACATGCTCTTATATCTGTGAGTCTAAAATGACTTCAGGGAAAAAAAACATTCTCTCTCTTAAAAGCTAGACAGAAAAAAGGAGCTGAAAAATGTAAAAATGGTTTCTGTAGCATAAAAGCTGAAAGACAAATCTGCAAATGGGATCAATCTGCCTCACTCCTACTGCCTTAATCCAGCACGTCAAGAATCAATGTCTCTAGTCAATCCTTTCAGATGAGGTGCTGATTGAGTTCCAGGCACTTCCAGTGGTAGGAGGAAGGTTGCTTTTGAAAATAAAGGGCCAATATCCTCAGAGGAGTAACTTTGTTTTATGCAAAATGCTAAAAAAGCCATTTTCTGCCACAGCAGAATGTGAAGGACTGGATGTCTGTTCGTGGTGCAGGACAGAGCTCAGCATCATCATCTCCTTTGCCAAATCTTCCTGCCTTTAGTCATGCAAAATTGTTGGTGATTTCATGAGAGAATTGTGAATGAAGGGTAAAGTTGAGCAATGCATCTCTGTTCTCTGACTGTCGTTTCTGGTTAATTTGACTCTCTCATAAAGGAAACATTACAGAATACTAATTTTTAGAGATCTAGTGGGGATATTAGTAAAGCTGGTCTTCTAGTAGGAAAGAACACAAAAAATGCCAGGAAAAAAGAGAAATCTGTCTGGTGCACTTATTTCTAAAATATCCAAGTCAGGAATTTAACTAGTGGGAACACTGGGTTTTTTCTTTCTGGCCATAAACAGCCATATCTTTCTTGTAAGCAGTCCTTTGGAAGGTACATGATCATCCTGCAGGGCTTTTTTTCTGCAGGTTGTGAAGATCCATCTTGTGCTAAAGTACGTTCCTCAGGGACCATGGACTCTGAATGTCATCTGAAAAATATTTGCATCTACAGTGAAGCTACTGGGGCCACAGAAACGCTGTGGTTCTGTTATAGTACCTATCTATGAGGTCTTTTGCAAGAAAAGCTGCATTCAAAAATACTTCCTTATGAGATGTTTGGAAAGCCAGTAATCGTATTTTCTAATGGAAATAAAACCAGATTTAGCTGAAGCATTTTGATCTGTCTCTAGGTTGGGGCAGGCTTGCAATGGAGAATGAATCATTAAAACTGTGCTTCATCTGGAGAATAATCTTCAGGTATCTTGAGATGTGAATTGGTGTGGTCTCTGTGGAAAGGGCAGATAGCTGACATTTGTGTAGAGGCTACACAAAATACTGGGGATTTACTATTTAACACTAGTAGATTGTGCTAAATATGCTAGGAGGGTAAACTTTATGTTGGAAAAAAGTAAGCCATTTTAGCACTATGCCTCAGGTAGCATGTCCTTCCCTCCCAGTATACCAAAAAAGCCAGAGAAGGAACACCAAGATGGCAGGAAAGTTGCTTTTTTGTGCTGTTCTTTGCTGCCAACAAGGAAGATTCTTGGCTGTCACCATTCATAGAATCATAGAATAGTTAGGATTGGAAAGGACCTTAAGGTCATCTAGGTCCAAGCCCCCTGCCATGGGCAGGGACACCTCACACTAAACCATATCACCCAAGTCTATGTCCACCCAGCCTTGAACACCGCCAGGGATGGAGCATTCACAACTTCCCTGGGCAACGCATTCCAGTGCCTCACCACCCTTACAGTAAAGAA
>JANRGW010020032.1:17404-33955 GCA_024733675.1 Psilopsiagon aymara | reverse complement strand
GGGGGGGGAAGAGGAGAGGGGAAGTGAGAGAGCAGCTGTGTGGTCCTGAGTTACGGCTGGGCTTAAACCGTGACAGGCAGCCTGACACATTGCAGCACTATCGTTAGGTTTTTAATACCCTCCTGCTATGGCTTGCTTGAGAAAAGCCTGATCTATCTGCCAAGGCACATTTTAACCTTCTGTAACAGCCAAGCCAGCTATTTTAGATCAAGCCAAACAATGAATTGCATCTTTTGGCCTTGGTTTGGATTTTGGCCAAGGACAGGTTTATTTAAATCACTGACTGTGCAGTTGTCCAACTAAAACAACAGTTTACACACCAATTTGACTTATGGTCTCCCTGAGTTTCTCAGTGGCGCTGACACCTCTGAAGTTTTCATATACTTGGAATGCTAAATTGTGTTTCCTAACTTACTTTTTCTTAATCACTTGTTTGAGAATGATGATTGGGGCTGGTGCACCTCTCCTATGGAGACAGGCTGAGAGAGCTGGGCTTGTTCAGCCTGGAGAAGAGAAGGCTCCAGCAAAACCTTAAAGCAGCTTCCAGTGCCTAAAAGGGCCCACAAAAAACCTGGAGAGTGACTTCTGACAAGTGCCTGTATGGACAGGCTAAGAGGATATGGCTTTAGACTGACAGAGGGGAGATTCAGATTAGACACAGTTGGACTCAATGATCTCGAAGGTCTTTTCCAATCTAAACATTATCATGATTCCATGATTCTATGAAGAAATTCTTCACTATAAGGTGCTGTGACACTGGGACAGGTTGCCCAGAGAACCCTGGTTGGATGTGCTTGGAGCAACAAGTGCTCAAGGTTGGATGGGGCTTGGAGCAACCCAGCTCAGCAGAAGGTGTCCCTGCCCATGACAGGTTGGAAAGCCCCTTCCAACTCAAACCATTCGGTGGTTCTATGATTCCACAATATGCATGAGCTTATGTATAATTACTCAGCATGCTACATTTGATTCAGGTGCTATATTTACACAATAGGAAAATAGTAAGACAAATAAAACTATCAACCTGCTGACACAGAACTCGTATTTTTAAGCTATTTGTTAAAGAAGGATAAACCTTTCCCATTCATCGTGAAGCCATAAGAACGTTTTACTTAAAATGCTAAAGCAGACCTCTAGAAGATCTTAATTTAGAATTAACCTTGAACACAAACCAGTACTGCTTTATAAAACTGCTATGTTCTTTTCCTGACCAAAGCAATTCTGTGTTCTAGCTAAATAAAGTGAGCTTCAACATCAGAGATGTGTGTGATCAGCATGATGGTTTTTAATAATAAAAGAAAGATTTATGAACGGGCAGCCATTGTCGACAATTCACTTTTCTTTATTGATTTTGCTTTCAAGCAAAATTGCCCAAACAAGACCTTTCTTGTTATTTTTAATATACTGGTTTTATACAGTTACACTGAAAACTGTGTCTAACCCATGCACAGCTTTATAGATGAGTACAGTTATTTTCTTAAAAAAATCAGCAAATAATATACCTAATTTCAGGGGATCCCGATTATCACTGGTATAATATTAAGTTTTCTGTTTGCTTTACTCAAAACCCTACCTTTTTTTACAAAGAAATGTACAGTATTTCTATACAAACTGTGTAAGCCCAAAAGATACTTCCAGCTTTTTAGTGGAATGTAAATTGTAACATTCGATAAGAGTTTTCTTTCACGCAGGGAAAGATTCTTTTTAAAATCTGGCCGGGGCTTAAAACCAATGACTTACAAATAATTTTGTATGACCATGCACACAAATCCCACTGAAGAAAATACTGAACTAAGCAATTCTTAGAACTTTTCTTTCTGCTTTCATTTGGGGGAAAGGCACTGTCACGAAAGCTATTTGAAACCCATGGCTTGCTTTATTTTTTGTTTGCTTCATGTTAAGATTTTCTTGGCATTTTCAGGGGAAAAAAGAACATGGAAGAGAGAAAAAAGGATTCCTACATCTTGAATATCTAAAGAACTTAGTCAATGATACTTGCAATACATAGGACATACTAAATCTGAATATTTTCTCTGTGTGTAAATCTATTTAAAACTTAGAGGGCAGAAATGTATTAGTGTAAAATAAATCCTGGGTGGACATTCAGAAGGTCGGAGCACACAACATTATCAATTAAGTAATGTAATCTCTGAGCCCAGTCTAAAAAATTGTGAAAGCTTTCAAGATGCAATGACATTTCCTAGCTACTTCAAAGGTGCAACAAACTTGCATGCATTGTTTTCCTGTACACAATAAAAGCATGATTAACCCAAATAACATCCTGATTTGATTTTTTCCAATCTGTCTTTGGATAGTGCTTTCTAATACTATCGTAAACCATAGTGCCAGAGCTGAGAGTTCAAATGTTAGAAACACCTTTGTTGGGGGTTTGGGGAGGGGATTTCAACAGTCCATAAAGATTGCACTTCAAAACTTTAAATGCAAATTTTTCATAGATGTTTATTGTTCCTAGGTTTAAGCACCATGATTTAATGTCTTTGCAACAGTGCTCTAAATGTAAATTTATCACAGTTCCTTTACTGCCTGTCTCTACTAAGTTTAACAGCTTATTTCCTAAGTTCTTAGATGAGAGTGGAAAAATCAGGTATTAGAATGCACAGCATATAATGTAATTATACAAACTGTTATTTTAATATTTCTAGAACAGTGCATACCATAATTTACAGTTGTGTTACCTAACCAGCTAGTGCTTGTATCTCTAGGAATTGAGTTTCAAACATTTGTTCCTCTCAAATCATTTGGGTTGGAGAGTGGAAGGACTACTGAAATTGCATGTTGTACAATCACCTGTGGTCATCTAAAAGCTTTTTATAGAACGCATGTATTTTATCATTTTTTTATGTGTTCCTGCACCAACAAAGTTTCTTTGAATGTGCCTAAATTTCACTAAAGGGTTCATTTAAATAAAAAGAAACCAAGAGAAAATATGCAAGTAATAAATACTACATGCTCACACCTAAAGGATCTTAATATAGTTTAACTAAACATACAAGATAAGGTAGCTCTCAACAGTTTAAGCTCTGCTTATGTGTACGTTTTAGGTATGAGGAAGTACACATATCTGAGAAACTGACCTCAGATTTTATACCTTGAAATGACCCAGAATTCATACTTTGCCAAAGCTAAGTCCAAACTAGAGAAGGTCAAATAACAATTTTCACTACATTTTTTAAACTTCTGTGGTTCAACAATCCATAGATATAAACTCAATTTCAAATTTTATCTTTCTTCGGCTTTGCTATTCTCTTCATTACTCATTAAATAACTTTCATTTTTGAAAGAAAGCAAATAGCTCAATTCAAATAAATTTGCTAACTCCTGGTGACTCAAGTGGAATAAAAAAACTTCTCTTTCCCTTCATACCTACACACAGGATAATAAGTCTTTTGCAAGTTGTCTCACTCTAGTGATGATACAAACTACACGTAACAGTCACAGCAGACTTTCTGAATCATATGTGCAACTAACATTCTGAATTTAATGTGCAATTCTAGTCACTGATATACAGATTAACACATTAATATTAAAGAGATCTGCAGTAATTAGTACCAATTAATGTAAAGGACAAGTTAATTTACAAAGCATAGCATTCAATATACCAGCCAATGTGCGCCAAACAGTATTATGCTAATTCGATGGCTCTTATTTTAAAAGTCTTATTAACTGTGGTTGGGTAATCTGACTGTTCAGGGGCTAAGACTGCTTAAACTATTATGTTTTTCACAGTCAGGATCATGCAGCTACAGTTCAGTTATAAATTTAATATCCCTTTTACTGCATTAGCAATCAGAAGTTTTATATAGAAGACAAAAGACCACAAAGAGAAATATTTCTTGGAAGTTCCTTAGCAAGTTTAAAAGGTTTCCTGTTACAGGTTTAAAGCCTACATAAACTTGCAAACTGAGATTTGTTTACAAAGGTAAATATTTCTGCTCCAGAAGTCTTTGATCTCATGTTATTTCAATATGAATTACTACAGAGCTCCAAGTGCTTTCAGTTAACTCAGAATACACTCAAAAGTAATTGCTGCAAATCTTCACATACCAGTTTTCATTCTTGTTGCAAGAAAAATATTACCAAATACACTTATTTTCTAAACATCTTATTAATATCAGCCAAATATTTGTAAGGTCACATGTTGTATGTGATTCCTTAAATCACTGAGTGTAGGTTATTTTAAAACTAAAACCTATCCATATAACTTGAATAGCAATTAAACCCCAAGAATCATGTTCCAATTGACCCCAACCGTAAGGAACACATACAGAAAATAGTAGTAGTGTGCAATGCAATTCATGATTCATTGAAAATGTCACTGTTCTTGACTGTCAACATTTGACTGAACATTAAAAACAGCAGATGCAGAAAGAGAACTTACTGAAACTTGACATGACATACACAACATAACTGCATCTGTGCACTAGGAAGATCTGTTCTCTCACAGCAATCTTCTAAAATTGTCAAGAGAGAGTTAAGACTGCAGTCTTATCAAAGTGACAACAGAATTCTTTTTCTTTTCCTCCCCACCAAGGTACTAGTCCTTGTGGTTCAGGTTTTAAGACCCCTAGCAGTGTGGTTATTTAAGAACAGTCTACAATTCCCTACCAAGAAAGCCTTAAATACTCAAGGTTTTTTTTCTGCAGTGTGTGGAGGAGGCTTCCTATGACTGCAACACATCAGACAGCTAATCTGAAAACAGATGTTTCCAGCTTTATTAGCATCTTATGACCCTGCTGCATTTCTCTAGGTCACTTTTAGTCATACAAAATACTGTGCGGAATCCTGTCACCCCCTGAAGCAAGACTGCACACTGACTGTGCCTAAAGGAACAGGGTGACTCTGCCTGGTTGTTGAACACAAGAGAGAACTGCCGGGCAAAGAAATGCAGGTTTAGGTGTATACACACATAGTAAAGCAGGAGTTAAAATCCTCAGCAAAACATTCTTTTGAAAAGAGCATGGCAGTTGTTACTACCCTTTGAAATGGAGAAATGTCAATCTGGTGACTTGTCCCCAGCCAAAGGCTCCTCAGGGCAGTACTTTACTACTCTGGCCTGGACCACTTACATAGTTTTTGCACACATGAACAATGATTATGTTAAATCTGAAACAGCTTCCAGGAGACAATGCTATGGAGAGGGAAAATACAGTTTAATTTCAAAGTATGAAAAATATAGTTGATCACTTTGAGCTTGAAAATAAACAGCAAGGACTACTATAAATGGACTAGCTGCTGCATTCCACCCTGTCTTATATGATGAGACAGTCCTCATAATTACATGAACCAGCGTGAAATAGCAGCTGGATGATATAAGGGGACAAGGCAATACTACACCACCAAAAGGTTTGCCTCAGTTAATAAAGAGGAAGCAAGGGTAGTACAGATTGTTTAAAGTTGTCTAATTGCTACTTTTCCTTTCCTATCTTTTACTTTGTTCGTTCCGGTTTGATATTTACTTTTTGCTTGCCTGCCATATGAGTTTGGTCTTGAGGCTAGAACAAGCCTTTTGTATTTCCATACATTATAAAATAACACTTTATAATCATGCTATCTACTGCTATTGTTCTGCCTCATCTTACTAAAAACCACCAGTGCTTCCTTCTAATCCCTCACTTGCTGACTTAGATCCCATTTAGGATTTGATTCAGTATCGGAAACCTTCTAGGTTTGAAATTGTTGGCATCATGGAGGTGTTCTCAAAAATAAGTAAAAGCAGGGAATAAGTTTGGAAATGAACCACTGTGTTTCATAAATAACTTTGAAGAATACTTCGATAGAAAAGGTAAAGAGAACACAGCTATTTTTTTAATCTGCATGAGTCAAACAAGATAAGAAGCAAGATTGAAAAAAAAAAAAAGATTCAGGAGAGACTGGCTGTTTGAGCTAAGTATAAGCTATTTTGTCTTCCTAAAGTGGAATTTTGTTTGTTAAAATTTGAACGCGGAGCTTGCTACAGTGCAATGCTGTATTGTGTGGCCCTGAGCAACTGCTGGGTTTACTGTATTGGTTGCGGTGCCCTTGTAATTATATACCTGCATGCTATCATTAACACACCACACTGCTACATTTAGAATGAAATTTACTCATTTAAAACCAAAAGAAAGCTCATTACCACTGGGCTTGGGTGAGAGAACACATTCCTGAAGGCAAGGTCTTATCAGTCCAGAACTGCTATCTTTCTCAAAGGGAACCTGAGAAGGTCATAAGGAATAGGGATTAAATTATGACAACCTGCCCTGCTCAAGAATACAGAATCACTTGTCTGCAATCTATTCAGAAGCTTCAGCTCAAAAGAGCAAGGCCGAGAGTGGCAGGAGTATAAAGAAAGCCTGCTCCGTGCTATTAGACTTCTAGCACACATACAAAAAATCCTTAATATTTTGCTAAGAACAATATAATAAAAAGAACTAGCTGCAGCTACATTCATTCAGGTGGAAGCATCTGCAATATGTACAAACTCAGAAAAGATACATGTTTAAATGAAAGCCACAAAATGCTGCTAGTATCTTGGAAATGTATCAGTCTTATAGATGGTAATATGCTTTATTTGTTCATAATTTACTGAGTGATATATGCTTTGTTAGGAAGGAGATGTCCAGACTGCATACAGCTTTATCCTAGTAGGTGCACTAAGGCTGAAACACTTTGCCTTAAAAGCAACACAGTATGTGCAATAAGTGGAAGCTTCTGGTAAGTAAAGCAGGGCACTGCAAGAAGACAGTGAGTGAGTGCAAGTGAACACGCACAGAACTGTGGGGCTGCGCATATGCATTTGTGCAGGGTTTAGAACCCAGTTATCTCCTTGAGGAGCACCTAAGCTATTGCATAAAAAAAAAACCCAAACAATGACAAAGTCACAGAAATAAAATGTTAGTTAAACCCAAAACCTTACCCTCCTACCAGCACTGCTCTTGGCAGTAGCAAATATTAGTGATTCTTATCTTTGTAGCCTGTATTTGGCTGTATTTAAAATCCTGTCCGGTATTACTTCCATATTTAATCTGAGTCACTAGGGAATTAGATAGATGTGAGCCTGAAGATAGCATTAAATTTAATTAAAGTGACCTTTCTAATTACCATTTCCACATTTCATGCTGTGTTGTATTGATAAATAATTCAATGAAAAAAAAAAAAAAAGTGTTTCCTCTCTCCCTTTAATAATAATCTTTACAAATTTAAGGGTCTTCAAAAAGTTCCATACCTGAAGTTGCTTCTTAAAACTAAACAAATAAAAAGCACCAATAAAAAAACCCTTAAGAATCAGCACAATTATAGGCCAAAATTGTGCTTAAAGGTTCCTGCTTGCAACCGCCTTATCTGACAAATTCTGTGGTTAAAAGCTGAAATCTGTTTCCCAGAGTTACCAAACTCTGTGTGTAGCCTCATAACTCCTTGCTTTAAGCAGGAGAAAAGAATTTGCCCATTGACTTAAAAAATTAGTATCTGTTTACTCCTACAAGTTTGAGCCTGCAGCAAAAAGCAGCATTAAAAAGCACTCCAGTTAAATACTGTCTCCTAAAACTTTGCTCTTGGAGTCACCAGAGTACCCATAAAAGCCTCTTTTCTTTTTTCCCTTCACACTTAAAAAGGCTGCCCTTTCCCAGGATCCAGTATTTTAAAAGCACATTAAAGCTGACTCTAAAATTCCATTTTTGCCTCATAGCCATTTATGCATTTCATCTGGTACCGTTGTGCATAGCAAAATAAAGATTTGTCTCTTACACAGCAAATGCCTTCATTAACATTTCCCAGTTAATTGTCATATATACACTAACCTTGTGAGAAATTCCACCCTTCCCTTTTGTTCATTCCTCCCCATTCAAAGAGACCAGACTGGTAGGCTGGAAGATAGGATACAGGAACATCATGAAGTTCAACAAAGGGGAGAGCAGCATGGGGAGGAATAACCCCAGGCACCAGCCTCAGGCTGGAAAGTGACTGCAGAGGAGGTCCTGAGGCAGCAGTGTGCCCATGCAGCTAAGGTGGCTGATGAGATCATGAGCTGTGGTAGACAGAGTGGAGGGAGGTGGTCCTACCCCTCCGCTTGGCATTGGTGAGACACATCTGAAATGTAAAGTTCAGTGCCAGGCTCCATGTGAACATAGACATGGGCATACTGGAGCAAGTCCAAGGAAGCAATACACAGGTGATTGAGTAGGTGGGTCTTGTCACTATATATGAAGTAAATATGACAGAGCCAGACTCAGTGGTGTCCAGTGGTAGGACAGCAAGAAATGGGAACAAAGTGAAGCACAGGAAATGAAATCTAAGAATTAGAAAAAGGCTTTTTTTACCGCGAGGGCAGTCAGACACTGGAAGGGATTGGCCAGAGAGACTGCGGAGTCTCAGTCCCCCAAGATCTTTAAAGCCTGACTGGCCTCAGCTCTGAGCAGCCTACTCCTGCTGACCCTGCTAGAGCAGGCAATCGGACTTGGCAATCTCCAGAGGTCCCCAAAAGCCTCAGCCATTCTGTGCAAAGATCCAAATCTGCACTAATGGCTTTTCAAGATAAGACAAAGGACCTGTAGCTCCTTCCTCCAATGTAGTTTACTTAAAGCTTTCTTACATTAACAGTGCCATATGGTTTTCAGTGGGTACAGAAGCCTTCACTGAAGGTCTGAGCATGTCAACAAAGGGATTAAACTAATGTGGGATCACTCACAATCCAGCCTGGCAAGAAACCAGAGGACAGAAAAAGCCAGTGTTCAACCTCTTCTGAAAACCCAGAATTACACATTGTTCTGTACCATGAAACCGTTATTAATCAATTTCATCTAAAAGACACCTTTGATGCTTTTTGAGTACACGGAAGAACCGTCGAAAATCTTGAGCAGCAGGGAAGGTCAGAATAGGTCTTCAGAAATCATGGAAGTGTTTCTGATTTGGACAAAAGTCACTGGTATCTCGGATACAACTTTTATTCAGAATATTTATAAACTAAGGTTGTTCCTAGTTGTAATTCTCAAACTATTTGGAAGTTTTTATATTCCTGACAGTTAATCACTTAAATTTATAATTAGAAGTCTTATGATTTTATAGTAAACAAGAAATTTCATTTTCTTTTGATTAGATTTGTTTACTTTGCAGAAGTCTGATTAATGACTACAATTGCTTGTCACAACTGAGTGCTACTTTCTTTAGTATAATTTACTTTCATTATCTGTAATTAATTAAATAGAACAAATAATATAAGGAGATTTGGGTGGGGCAATTATGAGGCTTTACTTGCTGAGCTGAACCTCATTTTAAGTGTAGGGCTTTAACAATGAACACTGCTCATACTGTTGGAAGTTTTATAAATCAGAAAAATTATATCAAATTATCAGTAAGTTGTGTAAGACTAAACAGATGTAAAGAACAACATGCTCCATGATAAGATATGGGCATTCCGAATTTAGTTTTAGACTAAAATTTAAAAATTGGAAAAGTCTGTGAAAAGACATAGATCTAGAAAGGAAGGCAGAAGGTAATTTGTCCACCTTCTCATTAATATACTTAATCTGTTCTTAAATCCACACTGACAGCAAACCCGCAACTTCTCTAAGTAACTTATCCTAACACTCATGATCACTGAGGTATAAGGATTTTCATAATCGCTATTTGAAAAGTTTGCAAATTGAAATTAATCCTCCTCTGGAACATCATGAACTACACTTGATTCTCCCTCACTATTAAAATATTTTGGAAGACTTATCAGCCTATTTCTGCTTGGTTTCTGCACTAACTAAACTCAGTTACTTAAAGGGCTCTGGACTAATGCCTCTTAAATATATAGCCAAACAAAATATTCATTCTTGACCTGCTCAGTTTATGACTCACTGACTCCTACATCTTTCCATACAATTAGCATTGCCTACTCAATACTCCTTCATGTTGTTCTGTGTTTTTAATTTCTCCTTGCCAAATGTGGCACTTCACACTTCTATTTACTGAATGTTATCTGTGTGATTCATATCATTTCCTCAATTTATGAAGGTTAGTTTAAATTGTAACCTTGTCCTGAAATTGTCTGTGGGCCCTTCCAGGTCACTGTCACCCACAGAATTGAAAAGTTTACTTTTTCATTCCATCATTCAAGGTTTAAAGTATGAAGGAACTGAATCCAGACTAATTCCCCCAGGCTCTACATAGGAGTAAATGTGGAAATTTAGAGAAAATTAATTCAAAATGAATGATTTTGGTTTATTTTATAACATGCAAGCACGTAGCACTAAAAAAAACAAGTAAAGTAGCAAATGTTCCATTTCAGGAGTATTTCAACAATGTTAACTTCACAATTTTTTCTTTACAAATAAAATATAGGGGAACAAAATCAGTATAACAGTACATAGTATTTAGACTTTGAAAGCAAAATTTCCTGATTAAAAAGGGGATTCTGACAACTTCAGAGTATACAGATAATTCACTGATTTCAAAATAAGTCGTAAGATGCACACTAGGATGCACTTGAAACTTTCCCTGTGTTTTTCTCATTTTACACTGTAACCTTCCTGGCGTTCTGCTTTTGTTTTGTAAGCAGAAAGTAGAAACATCTATTTAGTTACAGTATATTGATTTTTGGAAATCAAATTGTAGAGGGTATACAAAATAGGCATGAAAGGGTCTCAAACTGGTAATATAGGAATCAATAAATATTCAAGAGAACTGAGCAAAGAGCAAATCAGAGCAAATGACAGGTATACACAGTATTCATTTCACTGTTCAGAAAAGATGCTTTCTTATTGGAAACTATAAAGCTAAATGAGAAACTGCTGAGCATTGATGTTACTGGGCAAACTTCCCAGAACTCCTTATTCCACTCTTTTCAAGCCTTTCCTTTACCTAGGCTCATGGACTCTCTCTAGACCAAAATGAGATAGATTTTAGGCCGTAAGAAGGGACAAACAAATGAAAATTAAATCTAATTGCTTGGGAGTAAAGGTTTTTGGGTTTTTTTCGGTTGCAAACAACTGAAATGCTGACAGAAATGCTGGTACCAATTACAGACTGCTTCTGAATAGCTTAACTGATGAATAATTACTCCCATACATTTAGAGTATTTCTAGAGCATGATGCAAAGGCAAAACATACTAGAGAACCCAGTTAGATATACACTGGGGCAGTGGTATGAATCAGCTTATTCACATGTATTTTGTAGTCAGTTTATTTGATAGTAGAAAAACCACTGTCTTCATCCTCCCTTAGAGCTTCTCTATGTCACTGCATTTCCTTACAGAAGTTTTTCATGCTCCTGACAAGCCACACTAAGATTTATGATGCTACAAAATAAAATCTGAGCTTTCTTCTAAGGAATTCTAAAAAGTACTAGTTTCACTTAAGACTTTTAAAAAAATCATTTTAAATCTCTTCTAGAAGAACTGTAACGTCATCTTATGTCACCTTTTATGCAAGGGAACACTATTCCCAATCCTTAACAGAAGTTGAGATGCAAAGCACATGGAAAAATTAGAAATAAAAGGAAAATATCAGAGGATGGAGAGGCAGATAGGTTATTTTTAAAATCATCCAACTTGCTGATTTGGAGCTGCTGGTTTGCAGCAGTGTTCCCCAGCACATACACTTTTGAGATGTGGAACAGACTCTCCTGATATAACAACCTCCATCTTCAGTGGTTGGCTCTGGATGTAAAAAGCAGTAAATGTGTTTAGATGAGTTATCTGTGGCCTTCTGAGTACAAAAAAGTTACTCTTTCAAATGGAGCATGCAGTTATTTTTTTTTTTTCCATTCATTGAAAACCTTTAGAATTCTGTGCAGATTTTCCCCTTTATCTTACTCTCTTTCTTTCTTTGCTTTGGAATGAGCTTTCTCACCATGCTGAGAAAGTTCTTTCCATTAGTGTCAGTATTGCTCTTTAGTTAGATCAGGTTAGAGCAAAAAAGCCTAAGTACTGAGCATGATGCCCTCACTATAATGCTATTTTCCTTCTGAGCTTGTAACACTAAACAAACTTCGTTTGCTTTCCTGGAAATGCAGTGCAAAAGCAGTAGACTTCCAATGCTACTCTTTCTGTTTAAAAACAAGAAAACAAACCAAAAATTTCCTGTTCATTCATTTATAGGCAATCTCTGAAGCTAATAAATTCTGCTGCTACTGTAAATGGGATGCATTAGAGACTAATAACCATTGGTAAGAAGGAGAATGAAAAAGAAAGGGGAATGTTTTACCAAAATCAGTACAGAGACCCCACATGCTATACGGCATTCATCCAGGATTTTATTTATTTTATGAAAATTCTTTGATATTTTTGACTACAACACCTTAAGAAATGCCCACAAATATGTATTATATACCCACTTAACTTAATAACACTAAGTAACAGAATGAAAGGATGTTTTTTAAAAAAACCCCTTTGCTATATCCTATTCACCTTTCCTACTATAAGGCGCAAAAATGAGTAAGTTACAATTTGGAAAAGTATTTTGCTTCCTCCCAGCCAAGCATCACTCAGTAACCCACATCAATAAAAGTGATGTTTTATTACACACAGTTCAACTCCAGTAGTTTTTATTCATTTTTACCCTTATGAATTCTACCCAGGCCATTCAAATTAAAACAAAGTATGCTTGTGGAGTCCTCTGAGGAAGTACGAATAGCATTGACTTTTCAGAATTATTGCAGTTGTTTTTGATATTACTATGTTGAAATAGAAATAAATAAAGGAAGGCATTTTTCATAACATTTACTCAGTAAAATATGAAAGCAGGAGGATTAGGGCAGGATAATCCAAAGATTAGACAATATCAATCAATCCTACCTTGCAAATGAAACCAATACATGTAAACGTGAAGAGTGCACACCAGTCATAAAATGAAACATTAGTTGAAAGACTTCCATTAAACTTATAAAGGCTTAAGGTAGCAAAATTTGGGAATTCCATTGACGAATGAACCACTGTTATGTAAGGATGTATATTTACATTAATATCAATTTGATTCATGACTAATAACATTTTTTTTGAGAAAATAAAGATTTAAATAGAGCTTATTTAAACAATCAACTTACCAAATCTCCTATTGCTCCTGCTGCAACTGACAATGGCTTCAAACAGAATACTGTTGAGACCTGAAACTTAAACATCCCCTAATTAGGCTCTCTAACACCTGAAACAAATCCTGAGGCCATGCTCATATGCCCTTATGATCCCAGTACCTGTCACAATGTAAATTGCTTTACCCTGTCAACAGACAGGTTAAGACAGTTTCATACAGCTTGCATTAATGCAGGAATAATGTAATTTCCTACAGTCCTTCCCAGTGGCCACAGACTTTCTTTTATTTCATAATAGTGTAAGCTGAATAACATCCAGAGACAAAATACTCCACCTTTCACCCATTAGAGGTTACAGAAAACTACTCAGTTTAACTCTTGATGCCCGATCAGTCCTTTTATCTTGCAGCAATCTTCTGACTGCAAGCTGCACTTTGTTTGTTCATCCATGTCTCTGAAATGTACATAAATACAGCAGAGATTTCTACTTAACTGTACTGCTTAAACTTATGCACACTGCTTTGGAGAAATTTTAACACATTACCCACATGAACTATAGTTTCATTATTTGCTGCTGTTAATGTAGCCAAGATTTGCCAATGCCGTTCATTTCCAGCAAGATCAGACAACTGATTATACATTTTGAGTTCTAGAAGTACTTTGGTAATACTTCAACCTACATCTAACAAATCTGAATAGCTGGAATGCATTAGTAAATAACTCCAATACGTAAAGATATACAAGATTCTTTTTCCAAATATTTTAATTAAAATTAAAGTATAAATTATTAAATTCTTGACATTCAGAGTTAAAGATTTCTTGTCACCTTAGTTTGCGTTTTTGTTGTCAAGAGAAACCACCTTTAACTCATCATCAGAATGCTATAACAACCTGTAATGGAAAAGCAAATTCTATTAGTTCAAAAATAGCACCAATTTTGACTCCGCATATTAGAAACTTTCAAGACTCGTGAAATCCAGTTCATCACGAGAATCAGAAATACAGGTGTTCTTTCCAGGCTTAAAGGATGTCTAAGCCACCTTCGTGAACTCATGATAAAACTGCATACATGAAGATGGCAATCTCTTAGAACACTGCTAATAGTTAACCAAGCTACCTTCAGCAGGAGAGATTAACATCACAGTTCAAACATTCACTGTATGCAGGGCAAGTAATACACTATTAACTGCCTGGGTTGTATGCCAGTTAGCTTCTGATGCCCTCAGAAAGAAACACATTAAGGAGTCCTGTGGCAAAGCACCCAAGAAAGCACAACAACTGCAGCAAGTTCCTCATCTAAAATAAAACTGGGAAACCACCTTGAAATATCAAGGAAGTAGGAGCTTTTTCTGTGGGAACGAAACCAAACCAACAAAACCCACCCCAATCAACAACAAAAGTAAAGCCCCACAATGAAAAACAAACCAACAAAATACACAACTATGGCATGGGATCAAAAAACACAAACAAGACAACATTCAAAATAAAGATTGGACAATGAGAAATCAGAGAAGCTTCCCTTCTTATGTTCAGGTTTTTTTTGCATCAGTCAGTTATTCAGTTTTCATTATTCTCATAGTGAGAATGAGAGTTACAGAGACATTACAAGACTAATACTGAGTTGAAGGACGATTCAAGCAAAGATGGTTTATTCCACTAGGCTATAGGGACTTTTTTTTATTTCTGGGTTAATACAACTTGGAATTTAGAAGTATGAACCAAGCTCACGCTCTAAGAATTAGAGAGTTCCAACTGGAATATGTGCTGGACAAATAAAACTACTTGGGAGCTGAGCAGGAAGGATTACCCAGAGCAGTGACTTGGTATCCAGGACTAACTGCACCACCTACTTTGAAAACTTGAGAACTTTGTCCTCTGAAGGTCAGTCCTTTGGCCCTGTGTCTGCTCTTACTGGTGGTGAAAGGCTACCTATGTTTCTTTTCCATGGGTAAAAACAGTTTGCATATTCCCTTTGCGTCCTTCAAGTACGTTCACTTTCCAATCCCTCAGGAAAAATAAAGATACACATTTCCAAATCTGGTTTGAGAAATGAACCCTTTAAGATGGTGTGGTTCTATGTGTTTTTCAACACAGTGAAAAAGATGACAGACTTTTATTAGCCCTTTTCATATTAAATCCATGTTAAAATTCCAAATGGAGAAAATAATTCTATTTTCATATACTCTGAAAGCTATTCTTGCAGCACTCAAGCAATTTTAACCTGTTACATACTTGATGCTCTGCATTCTGCTGATGTTTCCCATGTGGTGTTATGATCAATTAATCACATCTCCCAGCACAAAACAGTGATTACTCAAACATATGTGCTACTGAATTGATTAAAAGAAAAAATAGGAATAACGCTGGTTACACAGATCTCAAATATAATACAACTGTTTGCGCAAGCGGTATTGTCCAGTCCCCAGTTACTACAGGATGGCAAACAATATGTGCATCTATTTCTAACGCACCAAGCGAACATATGTCTGTCAGAGAAAGATGGAAATACAATGAGGCTGCGATAATTTAAATAAACAGCTGTCACTTTATGCAAGATTGCCTATGGTGAGCTTTGATTTGTGTGTGTACGAAAAAGGGAAAGCAGAATTATAGAACTAAACAAAATTACAAAACTCAGACTCGATACAGAGGGAGATCAGGAACTCGCCTTCCATTTTTCTGTAATCCACAAACAACTGCCAGCCACAACTGAAGAAAAACTTATTCATCTGTGCTATTTGTTCCTTCATTATACTACTTGCTGTCAAAGATTTCACTACACTGCCTGAGGCCTATTAAGATTCACACAGAACGTGTCTGTGAACTGTGTTTGTGCTTTTGAGAGAGGAAGGAAAGACTTAAAATCATCATCTTTTTTTCAGGTGAAACATACTTAAAGTCAATGAGTTTTACATTGCTTACATAGACCTTGGGGAAATGCATTGCTGTATTTTTCATTTTAGAAAGTATATATGGTTGTAGAACAGACACAAATTCACTTTCACTTTTTCTACTCATTGAATTATTCCCCTGAAGAACGGGGCTCCAAAACCCATTGAAATAGAAAATTTCATGCCAATAGTGTGAACTTTTTGATGTTCAATTTGCCAGAATGAAGCAGGAAAGTTAAAATCCAAGATTTCAAACCCTTCAAGGCCTCAAAGCACAGGAGAAATTCTTTCATTTTAAGTATATATAGAATCATAGAATATCTGTGAGCCCTGGATGTGCACATAAATGTCAGATCTGAAAAAATTACTGTCAATAATCTAAAAATAAAGAAATGAACCCCATAGGGAAGTTATTTTCTCCACTTTGGAATGGAGATGAGAAAATGTGCAAGATTCCAAACTACCAGACTTAGACACTTTTTTCCTGGATCTAAAGCCTCAGAGCAGCCTCCTCCTTTGGTGTTCAGTGTATTTGAGGCAGAAATGGGTCATTTGAAACCTTTTGGGTACATGTCAGGGGTTCAGCAGTAGCAGTCATTTTTCTCCTTCTTACTAGTTGGTGCAGCACTGTGTTTTTGACTTGTGGCCTGAGAA
>JANRGW010020032.1:0-17304 GCA_024733675.1 Psilopsiagon aymara | reverse complement strand
CAGGAGCAGAGGGAAGAAAAAGGGGGAAGTGAGTGAACAAACTGCGTGGCTGATTTATGGCTTAAACCACGACAGTACACAATTTTTTGTTCTCCTTTTTCCTTTCATTAGCACTGGAGAACAACATGTTGAAGTGTCAAACCCTCTGGAAATCTAAAAAAGAATTCAGGATCTTTTAATGAATCCAGAAAAAATTCCAGCATAGGAACACATGGCGAAGGAATGATTTGAATCAGAATTAAAGGCCACTGAAGAGTGTCAGGAACATTATTTATCACCAAAAAAAGACAGATTGAAGAGAGAAAATGTAAGATGTTTATCAACGATGATATTTAATGACAGCTTAAGTCAGGATAATCTCTGGAGAAAACCATTATTTTTAGGTCAGTGATGCCTCAAAATTCCTACTCCCCCTACTTTCAAACACCATGCTGTGTCTCAGTTTTATCACCTCTTTTTCACTACACCCAGATAAAGCCTACAAGGAGCTCCTTTATGGTCCCAAGGCCCACTTCACCTATATTCTTGATGAAGCAGAACAACAATGCTGTGTCTAGATGTTATGACTAAAAACCACTGAAAAGGTTTTAAGCAGCAACAATTTCAGAAGAATCACCTCAACAACACTTAAATAGTAACTAAGATTGCCCTACACCACTGCCCTTGGTACTGTGGGAAATACGAGACCAGAGACCAGCAGCATCAGCATTCAGTTTTTTTTTTAATACAGAAGGATGTTGCAGGACAATTTGTCTGTGAAGGCAAAGCAGCCCCAGATACATGAATATTGTTTGTCTCAGTAAATGGAACAAGTAACTTTATTGCTGCAAGAACATAGTGGCACTGAAGTAATGGGAAGGATAACATGGACAGTGATTTCATTTCCATTCCAACAGGTTTCAGAGACACATTGAAAAAAATAACAAACAAAGCCATTCCTCTTCACATTTCCCCATGGTTTCTTCCCAAATGGAAATGTTTTACTTTGGTTTAAAATGCTTACAGCATTATGACTTTTAAGCTTAAATAATGTTGAAATTAAGAGAATTTACAGCAAAACTGTTCACAAACTATTGAAATACAGCCTGCTGTTGATCAAACTCACTTCTGTAAGGCAAGGCTTAACTTCGGATTCTGCAAGGATTTTTGCTGTGCACCATGGAAAAGTACCAAAATCCATCTGCTTTATTGTATATAGGGTCATATACTTCATTTAGGAAGTTCTGCCAAAAGAACCATAAATAGGTAGCAAGATACTATGTCTATCAAACTGTACCTAACAAACCCAATGACAGACAGTACGAAGAAGAATATGAATTCAGGAGAGAAAAAAAAAATATAAGCTTCAGCTAAATTTTATCACACTAAAGGAAGAGGAACTGTTGGAACATAATCAAATCAGAGAAGCAATTAAAACTGTGTTAGAATGAAAAGGGAATTACATACTCAGACAGAAAACAAAGCACGCAAAAAGGGCTCCTCTAGAAAAACTGCTCTTTCTAGCATATTTTCTGAAGAAAAAATGAGAATAAAAGCAGGTTTCCGTCAACATCATATGGTAGTTTTAGGGTTATGTCTGGAGTTATTCCGTTTGCACGAGATCTCTAGTTTCTTGGCGCTGCATTCTTTTGCTGGCAGTAAACACAACAGCCCTCCAGATGTCAAAGACTACATTGGGATTTGGTTGTGAAAGGCAAAACAGGTCCAAGAAATAAACTAGAGTAGCAGTTTAAGTTAAATCAATAGATAGGGTGTTTGATAACAAACTAGGTTTGCTTTTTTGGAATAAAGCTCATTTCTAGACTACACCTTAAGCAGTCAATTAACAAAATGACATTTTCCCTATGTCATGAAGAAGCAGCAGTACACAGACATGTCCTGTCTTCCTTGAATTCTTTGCACAGAAGTCCAATTTCCACACTAACCTACACTATTAATCCATCGTGTTCCACGAACTCAGAAAGGAAAACTGCTATGGTAAAATGTGATGCTGTTTTCCTACATCTGTGTTTTATGGGACAGTTGACTTCAATAATTAGGAGTCTTAATGATGTGGAAAACTAATATTCAGAAAGCCTTTTAGAATTCAGTGTAATTCTATTTATTTTGTGATTATCAGCAGACCAGAGAGCAGAAAAATAGATTTAATGTCTTCACAAACTTCTATAGTTATCTTTACTGCATGAGCAGTCAGTGTCACATATTTTAACCCTTAAGATTATTCTGGTACCATCAATTTGCTTGAACTACATTGAAAGGAACATGAACTGACCATACCAAACATAAGATCAGGGCAGAGATTCAGCCATTTGAGGCAAAGCAGCTACCTAAAACCAACACACAGAATTCTTAAGACAACGGGGAGATACAGAACAGTATCTTTCCAAATGATGACAGAGGTTACAGAACAGACTCATCAATTTTAAGTTTGCATTTCTTAGAAACAACAGAAGTTAAAAATGTTAGTGTTCGAAAGTTAAGCCCAGCTTTCCTATAGACACAGGAGGTTCCACATCAAAACTAAAGGAAGACTATAAGTGAAAAAATAAATAACTGAAGGCTTTTGTTTGATGACAGGCAAAAGTCTTATTGCAGATGAAGTTTAAATTGCCGGTGGGGAAATAAAAATGGCTATAAAGGGCTCCTACAAGGTTCTATAAAAATAGAATAACTGAATTCTTTGAGCCCATGGCTAGATCTTAATTCACTACCTAGATATTTTATATTGTATTTAACTCAATTACAGGATAAACAAACAGATACTCAGTGTGATTTTATATTAACGAGTTTGATTTCTAAATTTTTAATCAGTGATTTATATGAAAGATTACTGTTAGCAACAAGCCAAAAAGATCCCACAAGCTTGTTAATAAGCACAGTAAAATTTCCATGACTCAGTTAAAGGCTTGGTAGAAAAGTAGGAAATAATAACTGCACACAGTATTAAGACAAACTGTACCCTTGACTTTGTTAGAGGTCTACTATTGGTATCTGTGTCCAAGATAATTCCTTGACTCTCAGAATTCTATCATACCAATTTGAGCACATAAGAAAGTGCTGGCACACAGACCAAGAGAAGTAATGTGCATGATTTATAGAAATCATCTGAAAGTTATCTGGGTCAATTAAATATCCTCCATCTTGGCCAGAAATACAGCCTGCTAGATTCCCAGCAGCTTAACATCAGAACACATGAGAGGGGACTCCGAGATTTATGTCTGCCTGAAAACTTAGAGTGAAATTGTCAGATTGCATAGAAATACAGACTTGGCTTTTGCAACAAAACCCATCTGTGTGGTATCCTTTAAAAACAAGAGCATTACTCTTGAACCAAAGCAAAATACATTAAGATCTGTTTTATCATGCATTCTAAGTCAAGGTGAATGTTGTCTGGTATCATGTACTTAGGTGTAAGCTGCAGGAGCAAGAAGCACTTTCCAGGAAAGTGTGTCTGAGACATGAGCTGCTCTGCAAGACAAGTAATGGAAGCTCACACTGTTCAGCCACCCTTAGAGCTTCCAAAATAAGGTACCTGTGCTGTATGCGGCTACAACTGAGCTGGACAGTCAACTTGACTTGCATCCCACAAAGATCTTAAGACGATATCACCAAAAGTGTTTATATCTATTGCACCTATATAGACAGAATAGGGACACCAGCCTGTGTTGTTTGCTTGTGTTGGGACTTTTTTCTCATTTTTAACCCCCATTTTTCTTTTACCCAGTAAAACTTGATCTATGCAAATAACCAGTGTGCAAATAAACTTTCTCTACAAAACCCTTTTGACCTCCAAAATTCTTTTTCCCCACAACCAACGTTCCTGATGGACAACATGTATGTTATTCCGGTATCTTTACATTACTTTCTCTAGGTATGGGCCTCTAAATCTGCACATACCCTCACCCACGATGGCGAAGGGTTTCTATCATGTTTCTCTAATAGGCAATAAGGATGTTTCTGAAATATTCTTGAAAGAATACATGTTTCACAATGTTAAAAAAGGGCTAGCTTCCTACTTCTAACTTAGTGGCATTCAGTGAGGCAGAAAATAGCCATGTTCTTACAGACTACTAATAAACTTCAACTTGAGAATACATACCTTACCTGAATGCATTTTTCGTTTGAACAGGGACAGCTGTAGATTCACAATGCCATGCAGACATTGTCAAAAAACGCAGCTTTTTCCTACCAAGTCTTACTGCTTTATCTACAGTTGAAGTTGCAAAGAACAAAAGTTAATTACATTTTCCTTAACACTTGATATTATTTCACAGTTGGATGTAGTTTGTACGTAAAAGGGAATTAAAATGTAGTTTAAATTTACAAGCATACAACTGTACTGTAAGTTAATCTATTTCCCTTTTTTCCACATTTTCTCACACAACTGGTATTTACAATATCTGGAAGACTCGTTTGCATTCAAGATTTTCAGGCTATCCCATAAGTCTTTCTAGAAATATTGGGCAGTTCATTGTCCAAGACAGGAGTTTGCTCCTCTTTGCACTGCCTGTGGCAGGTTACATGTCCAGCCAGGCTCTGAGCAGGTTCTCTTTACATACCATACAAACCTTGCACTAGAAGCAGGGAAATGGTCTCACATCTACTGTGTTAGACATGCTTTATCAGTCTCTCAGCAAGAACTGTCTTGGAGGTGCAGCCTTCACTCTCCAGCAGTTTAAGAGAAGGTTGTGACAATGGTATTAAAATATGTAAACCTGTGGCCTTCCTTCTGCTTAAGAATCAATTTGTTCAAAACCAAACCAGCACACTGTATTAAAGGCTAACTGCTGAAAACACGGGAGTAGAAAGGAAAATGAAAATAGTGTTTGTAAGCAGACTTCAAAGCCTCAGTGAAAAGCAGTGAATAACTGAGATATATTCATATATAAGCATTTATACCTCAAGGAGCTTCAGGGATGTTTTATCTTGACACTAACAAGCTGATTCCCTGTAGCAGACTCCTTTCCACACTGTGCTTTGTGTAGTTCACTTACAGCACCGCAACGAAAGTTTTGGCTTTTTTTCAGTAAGAAGTTATATTTCATTAAGGCAAGATGCAGCAGTTCCCATCTCCATAGTTAGGAAGCAGCAATTCTCACCTCCATAGTTCTGTTTCCTAGCACTAATTTCTCTCCCTCATGCAAAAACCCTGCTCACCCAACCCTGTCTCCTTCCGGGAATTCCTTTGCTCAGGGACAGCTCACCAGCAGTTGAGTTATGACTTATACTGAAATGAATTGTAAATATAACCTGATTGGCCATAAACCCTACAAAATTAAGTTCTCCATGCCTGCTGTTTTTAAATCTCAATCCTACAACCTATTTAGCAAAAGACCTGCTATTTGTGATTTCACAAAGTGAGAATTCTCCAATTCCCTGAAGATCTATTTAATTCACCTGCATGAATATATCCTATAGAAGATGAATGGGGAACGATTTACTGTATTTACTGGAAGTCACCTCAAAAAACCTAAAGGTATTTATTTTTTTCCTTTCAATTTATTTCATCACCAATTTTGGTAAAGTAGCCATAAAATAAGCATAAAACAGACATAAAGAAATAAACCAAACAGAAGTAGATGACTAATGCCTGACCCTAATTATCAACAATCTAATCAGCTTACCAGCAAAAATACCGCCTTGGTGCAAAAAACAACTTTCCTTAGAAGCCCCACAGTGCTAAATAAGCATTACATGCCTGTAAAGTAAAACCTTCTGCTTTAAAACCCTAACTTTCAAAGCATCTGTGCATTGAAAAATTTTAGCAAACTTTTTACATAGAAAGTACGTCTTTTAATCCAGATTATCCAGTTTTGCTATGTTAATAGAAGAAGTAAACCTACACATTATAGTTTTAAATTTTCAGTAATATGACCTTTTGGAATTCTCTCCATTTTAACAGGGTTTGCACCTTTCTGTAAAGCAATTCAGTATTCCTCTACAGGTGAATTTTGTTTCTAAACTGTTAAAATTTTAATGGCCCCTGGTCTTCAGAGAATATTTTCAAATTAAATTGAGAAACTATTTTAACAGCTTCATGAAAGGACATAGGCTTCATTTAAACATATATTGGAGTACAACAAGTAATTTAGAGTCTTAAAACAGGGCAAAGTGATGTGCAGCTTTACTGTTAAGATTAGTTTAAAACAGAATTTATAATTCCATTTCAATATAACCTAAAGTTAATTGTACAAGGTTTATCATAATGGGGAACAAACAAAGAAAATGCAGGGTTTTCATCCCAGCTATCTTCCTATTACCAATTTTTATTTCTAAAGGAGTTCTGCTTTAAACAAACAGATCGGCATATAGAGGAACTTCACACAAAGCATTATTAAGATAATTCACCGACACATCAGGAGTGGGTAAGCCTCACTTATTTCTTTGCACTGATACAGAATATGCCTGCAAATGGGAGTGCCCTTGTGCAGAAGGTATGTTACACTACAGCTGTAAAATCCTGACCTTGCTGGTGATCACACCTATAAAATTTCCAATCTGGGCTATGCAGAGATCTACAGATCTTTGCCTCCCTCATGTCCTTGCTCCCTCCTTTATACGCATATAAAGCAAAACTTCTAAAGGTCCATTTCTTGTGCACCTTAATGGAAACTACTCTTCCTCACCATTGCAACATACCAAAAAATAGATTCACATGTAAAGGATTTTTTAAACTGAACATGTATTTTTGATAGCTAGCCTTGCTATTTGATATGTGTAATCACATTTAATAGAAATATCCTAATATTTATCAAAATTTGGGAGTAATATACATGCATTCCTTCCTCTTCTCCCTAGGAAGCACAGACAACAAACAACATAATTATTACTACTTTCAGATTGCTTGACAGCTTTTCCTTGACACTGTGCTCCTGGAAGCAGACAGATGGCCACTTACTAGAAATCCAGACTTTTATGCTTGCCTTGGATAGATAAACGAATGCTAGTGGTACATTTTGTACGTGATAAGATAATACTTGTTGCAGCAGCAGTCCCCCCCCCCCTTACTTCGAGGCTGAAATGGTAAAGTAACTTGTGGTGGTTTGTATGCCAGCATTGTGATTTTAAATTCATTTTGAATCAAGCCTATAACTATCAATCAAACACAACATAAAAGGAGATTGCCCAGAAGTAGATGCTACAACAGCCCAGATGTATAATTACTAATGTATTTAGAAACACCCTACAAATCTGTAATAAAGATCAATGGCTTACAGAATAATTTGGCATCTAAAGCACAGAACTCTGATTGTACTGTGTTAGTAAACATGTTTTAAGCTGTTGATAAGATAAGGTCTGTCAAGCAGAGGAAATTGAAGTCACTGTGGCAAAGATCCCTGAGATAGTTAGCATCAAAAGAGAAAATGATATGCCAACTTCTAGAAGCATTCCTGCCATTTCTGACATATGCAGCTCTACAGAACTGGCTTATGGGAGATCCTTGAACTAGTCAGGGTAGACAGTGCCACTCAAAACACAGATCCCAGAGGCAAGGTTGCTGGAAGCAGCAGGATAATTCTAGATGTCAGAAAAAATACATATTTCTAAAAGCAGTAGTTATGATCTAGTCTTGAGGCCATCGCAATAGTACATTAGACATTTAGTTTACAGCTATGACCACAAGTCATTAATTTCAGTATACTAGCAGTACTTCTATTATTACATGGTACTAAGACCTGTAGAAATTCCCATGTGAACCACATCTGAAATTATTCATCAGCATGAGTTCCTCTGCTGCTACCTCCTCATGATGGTATATTATCAACATTGGAAACATTTGTAAATCTTTTATCAATTGGAATACTTTCAGCTGGCTCCCAAGACACAACTATAGAGAGCACTGTGACTGAGCTATCCTACGTAACAATTATGGAAAGTCACCACTATTTACAGACAACTTCGCCATGAAAGATCATTTCCCAGAAAACCCAGGAGATGCTGGATTTGTCTTCTAAGAAAAGGAAGAAAATAAAATGAAACAGTAATGTTGCAAAGTTAACTTCAAAAGTTCTAAATTCCACCTATTCTTCATTTCGTTCTGTAAATTCAACAGAAATCTATGCTTTCCTAATACTCTCAGTGCAATTCTCAGAGTAAATTCACAAACTGGTTTATAGACAGACAGAAAACAAAGTTTACAGAACAATTACATTATAAAAACACAACAGGTGTTTGAAAATTGGGAAAAGCATCATTCTTCTGTGGAGTGCTAATTATAAGCAAAAACATTTTTCCTACCAATGGCTTACAGAGGGAGTCACAGATCCCATGAATTTCTTTTGCAAGTCTATTGAAGCAACTAATCTGCATTTTAGCCGAGGAGATTATCATTAGATTTGCATACACTGCAGGTTTAACCATATCAAAACACAAACAAGAACTTTGTCAGAATAGAACAGTAACACTTTCATGGCAATAGTAGCCCCCTAGCCAAGTCACAGGGATTTAGGAAATACAGAATCTTCTTGTACAATGAGCATGCTACTTAGCCACACTACATGTTACACAGGAAATTCAAGTAAAGGAGCAAAGAGCCAGTCAGCAATGAAGCCTGAAAGGGATTTGTCCGCATTTGCAGTGTTTACAAGTCTTATTAATTCTCCAAGTTAAAAACTTTAATGTCATTAGGCAACAATAATTGATCTCTGTGTCATAACTTGAAAATACAGAATTAGAATTAAGGGGAGCCAAACCTGCTTCTTTTGAGGAAGGGGATTTGACACAAGCCTAGGGTTATGCTGACAGATAAACCCTCAGATATTCTTTACCCAGATGTTGCCAGGAGGAGAGAAAGGGAAAAATGAAAGGGAAAAAAAACAAACCAAAACAAAAAAACCCACTAATTTATTACAAACAAAATAAATCTTCAAGCCTTCAACAAAGTATCATTTTTCTTGTAGAGTGAAGTAAGGTAAGGAAACAGTCAGACCCTGCATGCCCTCCTACCCTGTGGGAGAGTCTAGAGAGCCCTACAGAAACATCAAGGTTACTTTAAGTGTGCAGGTGGTTCCCTGACAACATCATATTTTGCTGCCAGCACAGGTCTGTCAGCAAGGAGAGTTAAGGCTGCATGCCTGTGCAGCAGTAGCTATAAGGTCCCCCAAGATGTCATAGCAACTTCAGTGAGGTTATTTCTTGCAGCAGCAAGAGTAAGCAGACAACCAGCAGCTGGTGCTGAGAACACAACGTACCAGACTTTTTGGGAAAGCATGACAAATTAAATGTAACATTGCTTGTGCTAGCTCACCTGGCCTAGGGACAGCCTAGCCACAGGGAAGATTTGCTGAGACAAACTTGTCTTTAAGGAGCACATAGGTTAGCCACAAGTCCTATCCATTTAATTACGTGTTTCTATAGCCATCGCTGCAGTGCTATCTGAACACCTATGAAGTCTGCCAGCAGTGGAACATGCCTCTGGTAGAGCTGTCAGGATCAGAAAAGAATACTAAATTAAATAGGTTTTAAAACTGATAGGAGAAGAAAGGTACCTGAAGGTCTATTGCTTTTCACTAATTCCCCTAGATCTTAAGAAACTCACTCATTGGCATAATTCTCATTCTGTTTGACAGTAACAGACCCTGCAGCTATTCCACCTTTTGAATTCAGCTTCCTTTGCTTCTCAATAGTTGCTAATCCTATCTCATACATAGTTTCTGTACTGTCCTAACTCCCCTGAACTTAAAAGCTTAAAGATAGGTCATAAACCATCAGGTTCTGTAAAAGTTGCCTCATTCTTTGTGTATTAAAAGCTTGCAACCAGCATGGGGTAATGCTCCTCTTTCAATGCAAGGAAAAAGGTAGAAAGAAAATAAACTCCTGGAGCACAAACTAAGATACATGTTAACAGCTACTCAGCACAGACATATCCAGTTCTGGATTCCATGGCTAGAAACTACATATTTGCCATGTAACCACTGATCCCAATCTGGAATCAAGTTTATATATATATTTGTATTTTATTAACACATAACACTTCCATGTCACACTTCTACAACTCTATCAGCTTTGAGTAACAGCTTCTTCTGTTTTATAGGCTATCTAGTTTCGTTGTTCACAAGCACTGAATATTTAATTTGCAAGAGACTAACAAAACAGCCTTGTAACAAGTTATGTGCTACACGAATACAAGCCTGGTAGATCAAATTAAACTCAGGTCTTCACAAAGTGAATACGGAAATGAAAAACTACAAGTCTGTCCTGTTGATACTTGAAAGAAACTCCATGGCATAGATAACCGGTCTGAATACTAAGGAGAGCAGACTGAGATAAATAGATCCTTCTACATCCTAATATGATGACCATGAGTGCTGGAGGGCAGTAGAAATACAGACTACAGGGAGTGGGGCAGGCTCACGTGCTCCCCTCTACATCACATCTCATTCTACCCCTGTAAAGAGCACCATACTGGCATACACAAACCTTTCATCTCACCAAGTAGAGCATTTCTTGCATCTTCCAGTAAATAAATACAATTACTTGTGCTCCTGTGCTGTAATGAAACAAACATTACACAAAACCAGTCACTATAGCTAAATATCCTGCTATTAAAAAAGTGCCTTTGGTGGACTAATCACTTGGTACAGGGCAACTCAAGAACAAGTACAACTTCATCAACTCCTTAACTAGAAAAAGCCTTTCAGAGGCATCTTCTACTTTTGAAACTTCAGTTTCATGATCCTCCCTAAATGACACAGCTAAACATTAGGGTTCTGAGATTAGTTTGTATTTATACTTTTCTATTTATTCATATTTTCACTTGTGCTACAAAGGTTAGTCCTCTGGCCAATGAAACCAAATTTATTCACTGTTTTCAAATAAAAGCAAATTTGTACATAGATAATAAAATTATTTAACAATAAGAAAATCCATTTTTTTCCACCAGCAAATAATTCATACTCTCCTGTTGAGGCATTACAGCATTCTGCAGGTTGTCTTCTCTGGTTACAGGCAAAGAAATACACATGTCTGTCAATGTAAAGCTTCTTTACTGTCTGTGCTATAAGCTTTACCTCTCCCTTTGGTAACATGGAAAACTCCACTTTCCCTAAGAGTTTTCCCTAATCTCTTCATATTTGATAATTTCTTCTGTTTCTTTCCACTGTTTTCAATTCCCTGCCTGGTATTAATTGACAAAGCAGGTTATGGCAGTGGGAGAAGAGAGAAACGTATAATCATATTAAGAAAGGAAAGAAGAACATAACTTAGGGAAATAAAATCAGATAGTATTTCTTGTTAACACAACAGAGAGAGGTAAACACAACCACAGTACAAAATCATACCCATGGTATCACTTCTAACAGATCAAATAAGCAAACGACCTGGGATTCAAATTAACACCTCTATGAATCTGACTAGTCTATTTAAGCATAGAGATAGTTCACTTGGTTTTCAGTGTGTGGAAAATGAAAAATTTGATATTATACAGAAGATTTTTTTTCAGTAAAAATTTTTCTTTTTCCCCTGATTTTAAACTGCTCAGTCAATGTGCACTCAAGCCTGCAGATTGTTTTAGCTAAGTGCAGCTGATTAGCATTATACAGAAACTCTGCAGTCATTTTCCCTACAATACCTTTCTTTTACAATAGCAATAAATTACTTTTGTTGTTGTTACTAACTGCGCTGGTTTTGGCTGGGACAGAGTTAATTTCCTTCACAGCATCTAGTATGGGGCTGTGTTTTGGATTTGTGCTGGAAACAGGGTTGATCACACAAGGATGTTTTAGTTACTGCTGAGCAGCACTTAGAGTCAAGGGGGTGCACAAGGAGCTGGGAGAGGACACAGGTGGGTCAGCTGACCCCAACTGTCCCAAGGGATATCCCAGACCACAGGGTGTCCATGATCCGTATGATTCATCCTCAAGCTGTGGGAAGGAAAAAGTTTGGGCATTTGGAGAGACGGCGCTTGTCTTCCCATGTCATGGTTAAGTGTGATGGAGCCCTGCTGTCCTGGGGATGGCTGAATACCTGCCTGCTCATGGGGAGTATTGAACGAATTCCTTGTTTTGCTTTGCTTGCATGTGCAGCTTGTGCTTTTCCTGTTAAACTGTCTCAATCCCTGCGCTCTCTTGCTTTTACTCTTCTGATTTCCCCCCCCAGCCCACCAGGGGGGTGAGTGAGCTGCTGCATGGGGTTCAGCTGCCAGCTGGGATTAAATCAATGTTACTATGATATGTGTGGTAGATCATTTTAAGAAAATATACCTTTGTAGTAGAGATCATTGTACTCCAAGTATGAATAAAGTAATACATCATCTTGAAAGAAATGTTACTACCATTATAGGTTTTAATTCGGTGAGACTACAAAAGACATTAGTATTATCACTTCATAAGGCAAGTTAAAAAGAAAAGAAGAAAGATTCTGTGGCCACATCTACATCAGCAAGTCACGAAGTCCAACAAGAGATTTGTAGAACAGAACAGTGCTAAGGATATTGTCCTATAGACAAAGAAATCAAAATTATATAGGCACATTCACAACAAAGTTTTGAACTTGGTATTATGACTAATAAAATCTCCACAATTGATTGGATGCCCTTTTGCAACTGGAATGCACAAAGGCCATTCCTAGATCACATCTCTTGTTTTAGTTACATCCAAAACCCCCATATTTCATGGCCTCAGGCTGCTTGACAACTGAAGTAAAAGCCCAGTTAAGTGGGGAAAGTCAGAATTACTTCAAAAGCATGCTCTCAAATCCATTGATACTTAGATACAACAATTTAGTCCATGAGACCAAACTAGACTTAATAGAAAAAGTGAAAAAGTTCAGCTGCTATTTCCTTACAACTGTCACTCCTGGGATTCAATCCTCCTACACAGCATCCTAAGCTGCTGGGTGCAACTGTTCTCTAATAAGTAAGTTTACTCTCCTTCCTGGCAGAAGGTGCAGACATGCAGTGTCAGTTCATATTTCAGTTCGAGTACTAACAGCTCTGGTAGTGCACACTGAAGAAAAGGAACTCTGGATTTCCTGAATTAATGTGCTTTTTATTTAAGCACAAAATTTGCACATTGCGAGTGTTAATTTAATGCTGTGCTACAGGGTTATGAATTCTCTCTTTACATCTCAGTTTCCCTATACATCAGGGTACTAAAAAAGATTATTCTGGTCAAGAGCTCTGAGGTGATATAAGGCATTATTCTTATTGCAAATGATAAATGCTGAACTTGTATTTTGAATCTGTGTGCATGAAGAGTAGGGAAAGAATATAAAAATGTGGAGGTGTATCTAGTAGCATGCCAAAGTGCCGCTTCACAGGCAAAGTACTGTCTTTCAGAGCAGACCTGTCAGATACACATACAATAAACCACAATTGTGTTCAAAGCTAATGCTAATATGGCTCAGTGGGAGACTAGTTTTAAATGTCATATTTTCAAGCCCTTCTCTAAACTCTCTTTCCTAGAAAATACTTCAAGGGAACTGGCATTATAATGAATTCCTTAGGCCTGATTTTCAAAGCTATTAAGTGCACCTATGATCACAAGTGCAATAGGAGATACAGACAGATATTCAGGCTTACCCTATCTAGATAGACAGGTTGTATAAATACTCTATTTAAAGTATCCTCACCCAAGTGGAAAGGAGGTAAGACGAATCAGCCTGAATTAGGATGAAGATGGCAGGATGACAACACAACTTCTTATCTATCTGAAGAAAGCTAGCTGAAAACTACACTAAAAAAATCCTGCCTAATCTTAGAGAGTGTACCCCTTTGCATCCAATTACTATAAACATGAATTACCAACAGAAAACAAAACTACCAAATAAAATAATTAGCTTTGATTATATGAAAGAACAAATTATACAATTTATATTTTATATAACTAATTGCACATACTTCTAAAATCTTCTGATTTTTGATGCAACATAAATTCCCCAATGGTACTCAGAGAACCTGTCTGCTGCTGTACTAGAATAAACAGGTTATTTAGAATAATTTGATCAGTTTTGACATCCTCATGCAGGCATTGCCCAGACAACATGCACACAAATTGAAAATCTTATTGGTATATAAGAGCTTCATGTGTACCTCACCTTAATATACTGTTTTTTTCCTACTGCAGGAGGGAAAGGCTACTCCTCCTTTCTCTCCTGTTGGTAATTTGGTAGCTGCAACAGAGAGAAGGCTTGTAGAAAGAAAAATACCTGGCACTTAGTGCTGGGTAACTCAACAATGCATCAGACTGAGATGGAAAAAGAAGGAGTTTCAGAGCAGAGGAGCAGTAACTGAGAGCTCCAGCCCCAAGTGCTCTGATTTTTCTTTAAGTGGTGTCTGATGAAACAGAAATCCTGCTCAGAGCTGTTCATCACAGCTGGAGTGAACAATGGAACATGAACCTCCTAGATGTTTAGTCAACAGGGAGCTGTCTGCATAACATGTGATTCAGCTGAAAAACATGAGATCTCAGAGACGTAAATACATACCTATTCAGGGTGTGGGACATCAAGACAATTTGACATTTGATGAAGACAGATTCAATGAAAAGCTCATTATGTAAACGAAGACCTATAAGTGTACAGGCAGTAATTAATATACATGGAAGCCTAAATGCGTTGAAAGATACAATTGTCCTGCTCTCCAGTCCTCCAATTCTGATAAAGAACAAGGAGAGCAAAAGAACCCTGAAAAAATAGGGAAACAGTGACAATTTGTCTCCTAATTAAAGGATAAGCAAAAGAATAGGCTGTAAATCAAGTTATTTTGAGCAGGGTATTCCCAGCTGTTCCTGAGAATAAATAACTGTTTTCTCCTCAAATGTCACAGCATATTAAGTGCCAGAAGAGAATTATTTCAGCATATGATGAGCAAAACAACACAATCCCAAGGAAGTAAGTCACTATGTAACAAAGCTGACCATTAGTGAACTGCAGTTTAATTTCCAGGTAATTCAAACTCAAGACTCCTATAGTATGAATACAACTACAGAGGCAAAACCCCCATGATGTTTAATAACTTTCTCATTTGCTTTGATACACTTGAACCACTGGTAAATGAAGGTCACTTTTTCAAGTATCCCAAGAAATGTGAGAAAGCTGGGCATCTCCAAAACTTCTCAATCCACATAGTTCATTTTCTTCCCAATCACAGCCCCATAAATATAGACAAACAGAAAGCCAGCACTGTGAGTACCGCCCATTCTTGTGTTTCTCTTTCTAGGACACTATCATGAAATCAGACTACCTCCATATCTAACTCTAACAATACTGCTGCTAATTATCTCATAGTCTTCCATATTATTGATACTGTGCTTCCAGCTCCAATGTTCACAGCAACAGAATTCACAGACCTCTTCCACTGGCAAACTTTGCCAAACCATACGTATATCAGGATGTCAGGGTACAGCTTCTCAACTTAGCCACAAGTTTTGCTAAGACGGATGGCATAAAATTAATTCCTGAATGGTTTGAAACTAGCATTGTAATGTGCAATCTTCAGAATATTGTTGCACAGAACCTCATGAAAATTATTAGTTATAATATTTAACTTCTATGTAAGAATATATTAAAATTGCTTTTTGGAAGAATGAAAAGGCTATATAATTACTAAATGTATAAATAAAATGTTTTCTAAATGCTTATTAATCTAGAAACAGATGAAAATTTTCTTGATGCACCATGCTTTATTTATTTATTTAAGAGTACAGTTGTGTCATGTTATTCTAAACACAAAACATTCCCAACATGTATTTTCAGACATAACTAATCTCTTCCATGACCATGATTCATTATGAGATGGCTAAATCCTCAAGGAGTCCAAGCAACAAATAAAGTCTACTTCTGATGACAGATTATGGATAAATATCCTCTCTGTAATGTACTAAAATAGAGCAGAAGCACAGTTGTTTCTCTCACTGATCATTAATTCAGGCCAAATTTAGGTATGAATGCTAATTAAAAATCTGTTGGTCTTCACTGCTTTATGACAAAAAAAGCCCAGAGGCAATGGTGGCACTGAACTAATTTTAATGACAAATGCTTGGCATCACACTCTGCTGAAACTTCAAATTTAGTGAAAACCTAACAGTATTTTGATCAATTCTGAAACATGCCCAAACATTTAATTTTATAAAGCATCTGTTACACACTGACTTCAAATGCTAAACATTTCAGTGCATGTTGAGAAAGTTCCACTTATAATATTCAAAGTCTTGCATGACATTCTGAGAAATACAGAAGACAGATTCAAAATTTATTCTGCTAGATTATCTTTAAAGCTAAGCTTCTCTTGAAAATAACAATGCTTACTGACCTTTTAGTGGTTTTACTTATGTGCAGAAAGAAAATGGAAATAACTGGGTATGCCATTATTTCTTTATATACTAATAGTAAGTTATGAAGGTAATTGCACCCTCATTTCAGTGTTTCAGATCTCCACTGTCAACTCCCATGCAGAACACTTAAGAAGCCTGGGTTATGGTATTTGCACAGAAAAGTAACAGATATGATTTTACCTATAGGCCCACGTAAAGATGAAGGGGGTCATGCATCACAAACGGCAAGCACAAAGGCTAGTGGAAGTGGAAATAGCCCATGCAGCTTAAGTGTGCTATTACAGCATGAGTGTGCACAGACAGTGTAACAAATTTCATCACTACACAACAATTCCTAACAGAAGGCTAGGCTTTTACTTGTATGGGAAGTTCTAAGGTTAGACCAATCCCTGCCTTTCATATCCCTTTGAACATGCTTTGTTGAAGGTAACAGAAGAAAGTCTCCTGAGACTATATAATCTCATGTGTGATTATTATTCAGTAGCATATACTTTCCTAGATCCTACAGTGTGCTGTATTACAAATCAGTATTAGTATTTTGCTATGTGGCACCTACTGAAAACTCTGAATGGATCTTAGGGGACAGTCTAATGTAGACGATTTATTCCTACCTACACTGCTTGCTTTTCTGCTCTCAGAAAGAGATAGAATGGCTAGACCCTTGTGGCATGTTGCTTGATTGGCCTCAGATTATTTCAGTCTCTTTGCTTTATAGAATCATAGAATAGTTAGGGCTGGAAAGGACCTTAAGATCATCTACTTCCAACCCACCTGCCATGGGCAGGGGCACCTCACACTAAAAAATGTCACCCAAGACTCTGTCCAACCTGGCCTTGAACACAGCCAGGGATGGAGCATTCACAACTTCCCTGGGAAACCTATTCCAGTGCCTCACCACCCTTACAATAAAGAATTTCTTCCTCATATCCAATCTAAACTTCCCCTGTTTAACTTTTAACCCATTACCCCTTGTCCTCTCACTACAGTCCCTAATGAAGAGTCCCTCCCCAGCATCCCTATAGCCCCTCTTCAG
>JANRGW010020030.1:0-13376 GCA_024733675.1 Psilopsiagon aymara | reverse complement strand
ATCAACTGCTCTACCCCTGTCCATCAGTTCCATAGCCCCATCATAGAAGGCCACCAGATTGGTCAGGCAGGATTTCTCCTTACTGAAGCCATGCTGGCTGTCACCAAACACCTTGTTGTTTTTCATGTGCTTCAGCATGCCTTCCTGGAGAATCTGCTCCAAGATGTTGCCAGGCACAGAGGTGAGACTGACTGCTCTGTAATTCCCGTCTGGAAAGGGACTTTTTACAAAGGCATGTATTGACAGGACAAGGAGAAATGGCCTTAGACTGAAAGAGGGGAGATTTAGATTAAAGATTATGAAAAGAATTCTTCACTGTGAGGGTGGTGAGGCACTGGCACTGGTAGCCCAGAGAATGTGCAGGTGTGCCCATCCCTGACAGTGTTCAAGGCCAAATTTGACAGGGCTTTGAACAGCCTGGTCTAGTGGAAAGCATCCCTGCCTATGAATGGGGAGTTCAAATGAAACAATCTTAATTGTCCCTTCCATCCCCCTCCCCTCCAAATAAAGGAGGGGAAAAAAAAGCATATCCACAAACCAGGTACCAAAACCTAGATCAAGACACATTAAAATACTTGTTTGAGGACACCATTGCTAATCCTGCTCGCCCACCCATTTTTGCTCATTTGATCACTACGGCATAGGTCTGGCAGGATTTTTCTGCATAACTTGTTAAGCATGGCAGTTTGACAGGCTGCTTTAGGAAAAGGTTTCTGCTCTTGCTGTTTGGTTTAGCAGATGCTGGGTTGCAGTTTTGTACTCATAGTGTAGGGGATTAAGGAGACAGAAGGATCTCCATGACAGAATATGGCAATTGTCCAGTGTAAACCCAGCTGCATCCAATAGGCCTTCCTGTCAAGGACTGTCCCCAGTTATATATTTGTCAAATCAACTCAACATTATCTTCTGCTTGGAAAAGCCACTGGCTTAGTTCTGTATTCAAGGAGTAGGATTAGCTACTACTGAAGATATGATGGAGTATGAAAGGAAGCAGACAACAGTTCACAGCAGATCAGTATGGCAAGATACAACGATTTCTGAAATGCACTGCTTTGTATGTTGTAAATTGCTGGGCACGCAGGAAAAAACTGTGCATAGGAAGTTCCTAAAATAATCACAAGCCAAACTGTAAGCCTTTCAAAACTTTACATCTCTAGCTGGCACAGCTTGTAGATATGTGAGAGAAGTACTAACAAGTAGAGAGAAAACTCTGAGGGGAACCCTAGTGTTTTCCATCTGTCACAGGGTAAATAGGCCCTATTGATCATCTACCACTTGATTTATATTAAATGTTTTCAAGCATTTCACATCTGTATGTTTCAAATACAAAAATAATTAAACTTTGATTTATGGGAATTACACAAACACGGGTAACTAGATTTTTGTCTAGTCTTTCAAAAATGTGCACTGATCAGCAGTACTCCGCTGTACCATAGATATTCAGAAAGTAGAATGTTTTAGGTTCAAAATAACAGCACCCTGAGCTTGTTTTTTTTTTTTTTTGAGGGGTCTGAATAATGCAAAAGGAAGAGTGAGAAAGCTTCAGTTTGGTTTTAGTTATGTTTTTAGTGTTTCTAATACTGGGTCACAGAAGATATACAAAGCTTTTACAGCCCCACTATAAAACAGCTCTTTATCTTTTCTGCACTAATTCTGTGGTGTCACATTTAACAAAACTAGGAAACTGGAGATAATACAGATGTTTGCAGATTGATGTCAGGTAATAAATAACACTGATTTCGCATACCTGCAAATATAAAGGCACCTTATCACTGTTTAAGTTTCTCACTCTTTGTAATGCCTGCCAGCATTTTAACTCAGGCAAATTATGGTATTGTTTTTGATGTTTTTTCACTGGGATAAAATACACAGTCATAATATCCTTTTATCAGATTTCACGGTATAAAAGGACTTTGGTACTTTACTCAAGCTGCATGTTCCTGAGACAATTTCAGAGCTGCTGTTTTGGAAGATGTATTTATCTTGCCTTTTAGTCGTTGTCTTTTCTTTTCACAGTGGTCTAAGTACCACTTGCCCAAGAAGATGCAGTTGTGACCCTGCCCTGTCAGTGCAATGCTACAGAACTACGGAGATCCCCAGAGAGATTCCTTTTGCCACCAGGAGACTCTACATCAGTCACAGCAAAATTAAACAACTCCAGGTAGGAAAAAATCCAGTAAAAATACTTTTTGTAGTGCACTGTAACTGAAAGCTGTGCTTCCCAGATGGTGGTGGCCTTCAAGTGAAGAGAGAATCTTATTCCACATTCTAGAAACTGATGCAGTGCTGCCAAATCTGGTTTTATTTTTACTTATTTTTTAAGGATATGTAAATATATTCCTACAGGGTTTTCATTAGCCTGCAGTCTCCAAGCACCAGTTCACACTGCCACAGTGTTACTTTGTATTAAACTCAAAAAATAATAATTTACAACTAGGAGACAAATATTGACTTGTTTTTATATGCTCAAATAACCACTGAGATACAGAGTAATTGTTTAACTTGTTAAAAGCTTGTGCAACTTTTGATACAATATCATACTTTTTCACAGTAAATGGAAAGATTTTATGTACTAGAGTAATTTCCTTAATAAATGAAATTGAAGTTCTTTTCCCCCTCTGCAGTTGCAAGTTTCAGGTACAACTGCTATTAGAAATGGCAGAGGAATTAAGTAAGTTAGAGTTTAAGGCAGAGTGTGAGATGTTTCTAAAAGTAGTGCTAGGCTTATCTAAAAACTCATATAAACAATAGCAGGTTAGAACTGAAGCTGCCAGCTATTTGTGTTGTTAAAAATGTTTATTCTGGGTTTCTTGAGGCATAACTGGATCCCATTATTAAAGGCATGATCAGTTTATACTCATTTTGCATTATGCTCTGGAATAGCTCTTCTGTTTTCTACCCTGAAATATTTTCATTGAAAAAATTAGACCTTTACTGATAGACAAAAGAGAAATATAATTTTATATGTGCTTGCTGTGTATCAATTTACTACAAATCATAAGAAACATTTGATTCAAGAGAGCATTTTCTCTGAAGTATGCTTGTCCTCCTACAAAGAGTATAACATTAACTGCTCTGAAATGCAACTTTGATTTTGTTCTCAGGATTGAATGAAAGAGGCTAGAAGGTAGCTTTGAGCAGCATCTGGGATACCTGTCGCTCACTGAAAAATAGTTATTTTACAATTTAATTCTGAAAAGAGTTTACTTTTATTTAGCTGCTACTAATATCTCTGATTTTCTTGGGTTAGCTACCATACATATAAGAGTAGATGTTCACTGCTGTGATTTAGCTATATTGATGTGCTCTAGTTAAACAAAAGATCTGTCAAACGAATTTTTCATTAGGAAACACATTTTATGTCCAAAAAAAAAAAAAAAAATTCATTATTGTTTTCTTTCCAAGAGAAGGCAGATGAGCCACCTTTCCTTTCTTAGTTGCCCATACTTGTCAGCTTCTCCTCAGTTACTAGCAAAGTAGCCTTAGGTTCTGACTAGAGCAAAACACAGGTGTTATAAAGCATTTAAATGTTGGATATAAGTGAATAGAGCAGTGGAATAAATGTTTTATGACTGTTCAGAACAAATGATGCAAGAAACCATCTAAGGGTTTTCTACTTCATACATTCATTCAACTGAGCAGTCAGTATACCTTACTTATACTACTGACTTTGTACTGGAAAGTAGTTAAGTCCTTTCATGCTAGCTGCCTGTAGTTATGCAGATTGTTTCCTTAAGATTAGAGTGAGTCTCTGAATATATTTTTCACTTTTCTATCCATGCAACAAATTATGCTTCTGAAGTCTTGACATCATAAATACACATGCTCAATTTTACACAGCTAAGCAATTCAACTGGCAGATGTCATAGTACTTGTAGAAACAGCGGTTGATTTTTGCTTGCAAAGTGCATGTCTGGAAGCGCTAAAAGAACTCCATAGGAGGTTTTGTTTGTCTAGTTTTTAGATTCCTTCATTTACTTAATTTTAGAGTTTTAGAAATTGCTTATAACAAATCCCAGTTCACAAAACCAGGTCATTAAAAAGTGGCAAAAATTATTAAAATGTTTCTATTCTAACAGTATGTTAGATCCATTTTTGTTAGATCTACTTTTAAAAATGTAAAACTATATTAGTATCACTTTACAGACAGTCCAGTTAGAGAATAAAATATCACTTTGTAGCAAAAAGAGAGATGGTAGGCTTTCAAGTATGTCTGGATTCATATTAGAAAGACTGGGTGGTTTGTAACAGCATGGACAAATGTTCAAGTCTCAAAACTGCATAGTCACAAAGCCTAGCAAAGCATACCAAATAGGTGGAAAGTAGCGATTATAATAATCCGCATTAAGAAGCCTAACATCATTACAGAATGAATGTCCATAAACTGACTGTCACGTAGCTCTCTGTCACTTTGTAAGATGAAAATTAAGCCTTTTAAGACATACAGCAATCAACTAAGGAAAAGCAGGAAATACTGGTTTTGAACTTATTACAGAAAACATGTTGAACTTACGAAGTTTCATATTTGTTTCCATTTTCTTAAGACTGTTTTCTCACTTGAATATGACTATGCTTTCTGCTTGTGAGCAACGCAGTTCATTCCTATGGGATTTCTTATGATAAAGCTTTGAAACATTAGCCTCCTAAGCATGACCAGAACTGGACATGCAATTCTGTAATTGCTATACAGAAATATATATATATATATTACTGTCCTGGGTTCAGCAGTAGCAGTCATTTTTCTCCTTCTCTGTAGCTGGTACAGTGCTGTGTACAAAACTGCATTTATAGAAAAAATAAAAATGGACAACTTCATTACTTATTGTTGAGAATGTAAGGTTGTTTGTTTGTTTCTTTGTTTTATGAAAGCATATTCCCTTATTGAACTAAAATGTAACTGATAGAGAACCCTGCATTTATAGAGGTTCCGTATCTATACTTTCTTGCGAGCTGCACGAAATCTTGCAATGCTCTGAAATGACTTTACAAGACAGAATAAATATAAACGGAAAGTAGTGATGACCAAGGATACCAATGCCAAATGAAATCTAACTCTTCTTTCACAGCTGTGTGTGCACTAATTTTAACAGAAGTTAAAATGTAGAGTTTGTAGCTAAGGTGAGGAGACACAACCCCAAAACATCCAAGATTTCAATAAATGAAGCTGGAGGTAATATTTTAACAGTCACCTTTATAAGCAAATTTCACATACACAAGTATAATATCTAAATGTATTTAATCAGGCTCATAGAACAAAATTACTGCCCCGTACCTGCACAGCAAAAGGAATTGCACTGCCTTCCATGTACATTCCTGACTGGGACGAGGGATTATGCTGTACAGCATGTTTTATAGTTTCTCTCAATGGGAGTAAAATGTGGTGGTAACTGCCTGTCTCTGGGGGAAAGAGCATAAAGACTATGGTGTTAGTTTAATATATCTTACTGATGTGGTACTTATGAAACCTGTGGTGAGATGTTTATTGGACGTGGGAAGGGAAAATGGATGAAGACACTCCTTCCCACCTCTCCCATGCAGAACACTTGCTTATCTTGCTCTGAGCTTTCCGTGATTCCCATATAAATGAATTTTTACAAATCAAGCACCTAGGCCAATGGGCAGCATCTCTGATAGTTTCAGAAAACTACTGTTTAAGGAACTGGTGTGCTCAGAGAACTCCCAGATTCACCCTCATTGCATGCTTCCTCTTACCTTGGCTTGGAGGAAACTATTAGATTCACTTAAGTTTGCTTTTTAACTTGAGACACAAGATCGCAAGCTTTGGTAACGAGCATGTTCCAACACAGCAGAAATATAATGAAGCAATTAGTATGCCCCTGTATATCACAGTCACAGTCAACATCTAAGTTCTATTTCCCATTGTAAAGCATCTGCGTATTGCCAACTAACAAAAACCTAAGTTTGTGTAAAAGCAGTCAGTTCCACTGAGGTGATTTTCAGACCAAGCTGATCTGACACTTTTGGTTTGGTCATCTTAATAATATGTGAGGTTTTTACTTTAAAGGAGAGATGGTGCTGGGAGAGAAGAAATACAAATGTCAGATTTTAGTTTCCTGCAAAAACTCTGTAGTAGGGAGAGGTGATGATATTCATGTGTACTTCCTCTGGGGAATACAAGCTGCAGTAACAGTACTGCTGATATATGGAAATGGCTGTATGATGAACTTAAAACTGCTCCAGCAAGCTCTGTTGAGCACAGTGAACATTAACAACCATCTACTTTCTGCAAAGACTGTGATATTAGATCTCCATTTAATGGTAATATTAGATCTCCATTTTATAGAGGCTATCCACCAGGAAGAAGGAATATTCCTTACTCAAACATTGTGTTTGTTCAAAACCAGACACAATATGATCTTAACAAAATTCTAAAAATGCAAGTAAATACTGGCAAACTGCAGGTACCAACAGTAACACCTCTATCATTACCATTTCCCTTAGTTTCTTGTTCTAAATATATAGTTTTTCAATATACACCAGCAATTGTCAGAGCACCCAGAAGAAGTTCCCAGTGAGGAGACCCATAAATAGACAGTGTACTATCACATGACTTTTTTATTTCTCTTTAAGATTACTGACTTCAGGAGAATGTCGGCCCTTGAAGAGCTGGTCCTATCATGCAGTGGCACAGAATCAATAGAAAACAACACTTTCAAAGCTCTGAGCACCTTGAAGTCCCTGGAACTCTACAAAAATCAGCTAAAACGAATACCCACTTTCCTCCCATCTGGCCTGGAAATTTTGAAACTTGCTGATAACTCCATCAACACTCTGCATGCATCTGATTTTGAAGGTTTGCTCAAACTAAGAGTGCTCGATATTCGAAACAACTTGCTTTCGACCCTGCCTTCAAGCGCATTTTCTTCCCTTTTCAATTTACAAAGTCTGATTCTGGATGGCAACAACATGGAATCTGTGTCTGCACCACTTAAGCTTCCTAGGCTGAAGTATCTGAGCATGGCTGATAATAAACTGAACTCGTTTCCAACCAACTTCTTTGCATCTTTCCAGAATCTACAGTTTCTCAGTTTAAGTGGCAACTTTCTGACAAAAGTGCCTCTTGACCTACCTAAATCCCTGCTGGCACTAAAATTAGAGAAAAACCAACTTAAAACAATAAGACTTCGAGACATGAATCACCTAGAAAACCTGTATGAGCTCTTCCTGTCAGAAAATCAGCTAACATCAATAGATGGTGTCCAGCTTCTTCCTAACTTAACAACACTGGAGCTCTCTAAGAACCAGCTCCACACTATGCCAATCAGGCTGCCTGGCAGACTGCAGAAACTCGACTGCAGCAGTAACCTGATTCAAAGGGTGACAGCACGGGACTTCCAAGGACTACCAGACCTCAAGCACTTGTTTCTTGACGACAACGCTGTTAGCATGTTTGAGGCAGGAGCTCTTCAGCAGTGTGCGCAGCTTTCAAATCTGGCGCTGGAACAGAATCTCCTCATTTCTATTCCCCTGAGGCAAGTGAATCTGAGGAGAGCTGGTTCCCAGGTGTCATCTCTCCTTCCTTACATTACGAGAATGACAGCCAAATAGGAAAAAAAATTGTATTCAGACCCAGTCATGGTAGAAGTCTACCCATACCATAAACCCATTGCCATAACTGGCACTAATTATTACTCTTGTTAGCAGTTTCAGCATAGAAGTAGAACCATTTTCATTACCTCTGTAGCCCCCAGTGAATCTACTCATTTCACATCCCTCCCTGACAGTAAGACTACTTTCTTTAATTAGGACACAAATAAGAGGAACCTGCTAGGAGAATATAACAGAATTATTACAGAGGAGTTTTACTGCTGCTGAGATTAATCTTACCCCATAACATTAAATTAATAGAGCATTCAGTAAAAAGGAAAGGCAGCAATTTTAAAGCTGATGTTTCTAGCAACCCACACTGAGTTTATTATTGTTAAAATATTAAGATTTCAGGAGCAGAGTCTGGTCAAAAAGAATGTGCTTTTCAGTGGATATTAGCATTCGCAACGTCATTAAATTCACACATTACAAAGTATTTGGAATGCATATAAGCTCTCCAGCCTCAAGCTATAAGTAAAATTCTAGTCAAAGGAGCACAGAAGAAACATCCCTTGGGCATGCTGTATTCATTAATGCCCTGCTTACAGGTTCTCTCACGTTCATATGAGTGTTGGTCCTGGCAATTATCAGAGATGACATACTATGCCAAATGGAGGCTGGTTTGACATAAAGTGGCAATTTTATTATTTCAAAAAGCTGTGCAATAAGATGGCATAAAAATAGCAAAGTAATTCCATTAACATCAACTCCTTTAACACAACTGCACTATTACATTTTGGTTTTTATGGCTTGTGGACAGGTTTAACTAGCCCAAATAAATAATGCAGTAAAATTTCAATTCGTTTAGTATCAGGTCCTTTAGCATTTGAATCTACTTGGCAGCAGCTTTATAATCAGAAAGTGATTTAGTGGTGTATAAATATTTGATTTCAGTCTAGCTTGACAGGAATGTTTAATGCTTTCTTGTTACTTTAATATTGTCTAATCCATCTTATTTTACAACCTTCGCAGTCAACAGAATTAACAGGAAGGAGTTATCTATTAGCCCATAAAACAGTACAGCTCTTAAGGAAATATTAAGGACTTTTTATTTTCAACTCAACAATGAATGCAGATTTGAAGGGGAGGCTGTAAGCATCACAAAAAGGATTAAAAATGTCAAGATGTAAAATTTATGGACTTAATTTGTCTGATGATCACCAGGTACACATAGATATACAGAAATAAAAGTATTGCTTCTAACAGTTACCTGAGAACTCAGTCAGCAGTGCCAAAGGTTAAGAAACAGTTAATATGCTACAGTTAATGGATCCTAGCAGTTATTCAGCAGGAATCAGGAAAAATAAAGCTTCTCTTGTTTTGTTTTGTTTTTCTGAGAATGAAATAATCCACAAGTCCAAGTATTTTCAGGACTTGTAGAGAAGGGCCTATACTCCATGAACTCTTGCAGGGAGTGGTGAGAATGCAGGCAGAAGTCTGATGATACTCCCTGGGGTGGCAGCAGCACGGTATGGCTGCCATAGTCAGCTCCCAGCTGAGTGCGGCTTCTCTGCCACCAGCAGGATCATGCGTCATATATTCCAGTGCCATTATTTTCTCAAGATCAACACAACCTGAAGTCAAAGAATATAGCCATAAAGTCAAAGTCTAACTTTAGTATATATGACCCTTCACAGGTTTAAGGACTTGGTGGTCAGGCTTTAGACTGTAATCAGTCTGGATAAACATCCCAGGTGATACTGCTTTTGACATCAATGGCACTAGGGTTGACATCAGTGGCACCTAGGGTCTTACCCCAGCATACCCTTCTGACATTATAATATCACATTGGGCAACTATAATCACTGCCTGTGGTTAGGTTTCAAAACATTTAATGCAGCCACAAGCATTTGGTAAGATTGACTTTTGTGGAGTACCAACAGTTGAAATTATCGTTTCCTCCAGGAAATACAGCACAATACAGAACTGCCCCACTCTTGAAATAGTCCCACTGGAGTTGTGAGATTTACACAAATATGGCAACCACCTTTCAGCCTAAGAGGTCAAACTCAGCTTCCCAAAAACCAGCCAGTGAGGGTCATGATGTAACCTCTTAGTAATTTTCAAAGGTATCTTCTATCATTACATTGATTTAAGCTATCACATCAACCTTTACTGGTTGTTGTATACTGCTGTTCTATTCTAAATAGCTATTGGTAGTATTATCTACAATTTCTCTGAGAGTTTCACTGAATAAGCTTCCTTAAAATCTCTAACTATGACTCTTAATTTCTTCACTTTGCATACTAATATAGTAAAATGATTTTTAAGCTACTTTCAAATCCATTTTATTAAAGATAGTCCATGCCAATTAACTGGCTTTCTGCTAAGCACTTGTCACTAACTACATAGAGCAGGAAGAAGTTAGAAGATTCTAAGTGAGCAAAACTTTTGAAATGAAACAGTCTTGTCATACAAGACGTATGATGTAAGATGTATGAAAATAAGAATGGTACTGACCAGTCTAGTATCATATCCAGAGGTCATCGGCTTTTTTTTTTCCTTTTAAATGTAACCAGTTCTAATTTTCTAAAGTACTATTTAAAAAGACCATCAGAAAACACTTCTATTTTCCATGTTGCTGATTCCTTAAACAGAATATCATCATACAGGCTGCCTCTGTGATGATTACTGTTTGAATCTGATGGGAGCAGGAGAAAAAAATGGAAGAAAAATTCTAGCTCATGAACTAAAAAGTCTCTTTAAACAAACTATGCATAAAAGTACTTGAAGGAGTAGCATTGCCATGTTTCTCTAAACTTTTGATCTTTCATACTGCTAAGATTTGGTCATTGGCATACTTATGGCAGTAAAAGTACAAAATGCATTTTTAAGCTTGATGCTTAGTTGAACACAGTTTTCATAACACAGTGCAGCAGGACTGCTATTCATTTCAGTTGAACAAACACAGGTCAGAACTGCAGTAATTTGGGAAAACAGTTCAAGTGTGCATGGACAGTATTCCTATAACTTAAAGAAAAGGACATGAGCACTTCAGGACAACATCCCATTTTGCAGAAGATTGCAATTTTTTTTTTTAATCATAGAATAGCTAGGGTTGGAATGATAGTATTATCTTAATTTGTCAGATGTCCCTGGGCAAATACTCACCACTAAACACCACTTACACAAACAGAATCAGTATGATGAACATAACACCTTTGTGTTGGTTTTATTTTATTCAGACTTCCAGACACCCTTGCTAGATTGGATCTAAAGGGAAATGACATAGAGGATGTTGGAGAACAAGAGCTGAAGGACTTGAAACAGCTTCAGGTTTTAAATTTACGGAATAACAAGATATCTGCCTTGGATCGTAAAGTCCTAGAGTATTTACCCCGTCTTCGTCATCTGTATTTGGATGGAAACCCTTGGAACTGCACATGTGACCTTCTTGGAACCAGAAGAGCACTGGTGGCCAAAGGGACGGATGTCAGAGGAGGGCAGTGCGTGGCGCCAGCAGAAAGCCGAGGAGAAAGTTGGATGTCTTCCAAAAAGATTCTGCAGCAATGTGAAGATAATCTGTCTTCCATGGAAAGAGGCAAAGAGGACAGAAAGAAAATGAAACCCAGTGAGGCCTCCAGCATTGGAGTGAACACAGATGATGATTACTATGATTATGAATTAGACTAAACCCATGGCTATGAATTAGACAACCCCACACTTGTCTAGAGCTGCCAGCTACCACCAGCATCTCTACTGACAACCGTCTGCTAACCTGGCACTAACTTTTCCTCTTTAGTTTGTACTATAAGAGGTAATAGCTAGTGACAGAAGGGCTTAATAAGGATGCCATTGTAAACTGAAAGTCATAAAAAATGCAAATTATTTTTCTACCCCATTAGTACTACGTAGTTTGAGGCAAGTAAGAATACAATTACTAACTCTTAGAAAAGCAGTCTGTAATGCTGTATGGACCTTTTTGTAGTAGTACATTCTTATAGTTGCATAAAACTTCACAAATAAAATCCTGCAAAACCACAAGATACTATTACTAGGAGTCTGGCCTTCAACACATTTAAACTCACAGGTCTGCAGTTAAAATGGAGAGTTACACCTATGTGTCCAGCTTCTCAGGACTGTTCAAAGATTCTCTCTTTTAAGAAATTAATTTCTGTTTTCCTGAATTATTTGCCTCTTTATTTTAGACTTCTTCAAATGACAGACTTACTTAGCAGAGGACCAGTCAAAACACAGAAGGCTTATCTTCATCACAGCAAATGCAACAGACAGAAGAATCAGTGTCCTGGTGTCACTGGTTCAGCAGTAGCAGTTAATGAGATTTAATGCTAGTTCCAAAGTTAATTAATAGTGAGGAATGAAAATACTGGGGCCAACTTGACGCAATTCTACTTTTGCAAATAGAAGAAGGGAGATTCACAGGATCTGAATTCTCAGATTCTTTACCTCTGGCAAATATTAGGATAAGATCAAGTGAAACAAAGTGTTTGGAAAAGTTTATTTTGGTAGCTGAATAGCCACCTGACTACAATACAGCTTATGGTGCTGTGTGTGTACACTTTTGGGTTAGGTACTCCACATGGGAGTACGCACTGCAAGCACCCTCCTTCACTGGCAGTGACCTTCGAGACTTTTGCAAGCAAAATAAAGGACTTAATGGTACATACCTCAGTTCTGGTGTATGTACAAATTTTATTGAACAGTACCCAAAATGCTTGAAAACTAAACAGAACTGAATGACTGAGACCACTAAACCCAGTGATTTACAAACAGCAACCTAAGGGGTTTCCTGGCAGTCCATAACCTCAGCTGATAACCAAGGAGTAATCACATCAGCAAATAACTTTTCAAAGCAAACAGTCACTTATTCTTTATCTTCTGCTGGCACTCAGTAACTGAGTAATGCTCACATTCATGGAGGCTGTTTTGTCAGGTGTCAGTGCAGCTATTTTGTTATGCTGTCTATGCAAGTGCAATTGACGCCTGGGTTTCATAGGCACCCAACATGTTAACAACTGGAATAAAACCACCTGATTTCATTTTCCTTCACATTGGAACTTTTTTACATATTGTCATCCACCCAAATATTTGGAAGCTAAAGATTTAGGTATTTATGAAACAGCACAAGCCTTCCTCGTGGTTTGTGTTGCTTTTGCTGGCTACTGTTGATCTGTATTTACAAGCCTGGAAAGTAGTTATTTTCTGAGCCAAAAAAGATCGGGGTGTGATACAGGATTTTCCGTTCAACTTTTCATTGATGGATTCTTTTAACAGAGCACTTTAAATACGTCCCTGTATCACATCTGGCCACCCATCTGGCAGCACAGGGCTGGCTCACTAGATCTCGCTCTATCTTCTGCCTGCAGTGGGATTTAGATCTCCAAATCTGTGGGCCACTACAAGCAGAAAGGAGCCAAAGGAGCCAAGGAGCCAAAACCTGGGAAGTGCAGGTTTTGTGGGAGCTGGCAAAACAGGGCATGCATCCCCACGGCCTGACTGCTTCGGCCACCACAGGGGCACACTCGGTGTGTCCCTAGGGGCCACGGTATCGCCGTGCCCCGCGCCCGCACTGCTTGCAGGGCGCCCTGAAGGTGAAACACGCCGTTTAACACAGACTCCCATGCGGCACGGCTGCCTCTGTGGCGATCAGATCGGCGCCCACCCCGAACGCCAGCGCAGAGGAGGCGCTATGTGCGCCCAGCAGACCACTGGCCGGGGCACAACACGGCGAGGGCCGAGCTCCGCGGTACCGCACCCGCCGCCGCTGCCCCGCGTTTCCCGCCCCCAGCCACGGCCGCCAGAGGGCG